>JAFLJL010014634.1:30000-76937 GCA_018398815.1 Conus ventricosus | reverse complement strand
CGATAGATTTTTCAAATGATTTCTTATTCCCCTGTGTTCATCAGTTGAGTGTCGTCGGCAATTGTGATTCTTGTGTTCATTCTCCCCGATTTGTATACCTTCAATACTATTTTCTTCTTTGATCATTACGGATAATATTTCTGCATACAATATACAATATATACGGTGAAACTGGATCTCCTTGCCTACAACCCCTTTCTATTGAGAACCATGATGATGTTTGGCCATTTAGAAATTACTGTAGACTTAATGTTTTTGTAGAATACTTCTATCCATTTACATATATTTTTACCTAAACCTACAGCCTCTAGCACTTTGTGCATAAAATCCCAATCTAATGAGTCGAACGCCTATTCAAAGTCTAAATTAATTAGCATCCCTGGGATATTTTTGTATGTTGAGATAGTGTATTATGTCATAATTAACCTAATGTACTATCTATGTATCTATTTGGGACAAATCCTGTCTGGTCTTCACTAATTCAGAAGGACCTTTTTAATTCTGTTAGCAATACAAGTGGAGCCAATTTTGTATATAAGGTTTAAAAGTGAAATAAGTCTCCAGTTTTTTACATATTCTTTTGCTTTTCCTTCTTTGGGTATACAGATTATAATACCTTCTTTCTGGGTGTTTGATAGTTCGCCTTCTCTGAAACTTTCATTTAGAGCTCGAGTTACAAACACGCCGATTTAAAATAATTATCAATATCGATGGTCTTTTTGTGTTTAGACTCATAAACTAAAGTATAAACACCCTTTGGCGTTGTTAATGTGAGCTGTTTAGAGCAAGTTTAATGTTTCGTTTACTTTTTTTAAACATTCCTTTTTTATCTGTTCGGTGTCTGGCTGTTGAGAAAAACTTGTCCTTGCCTTTCTTTGAAGATCAAACTTTTGTCTTTTGTAGTCATTAAAATCGGCCTGTTAACGGCTAAATTCTTCATCCATGATGTTTGAGTCAGCTAGTGCTTTATTTATTATCAGATTAAAGGAGCTAAGTTTAGCTGTTATTAGTTGAACCATGGCTGTGTGCTTTTGGAGTTCAGTTTTTTTTTTTTTTACAGCTAATGAACACAGGCCAAGAGCTAAAGACAATCCGCCTAGAGGTAAAGCTGCGGTACGCCTATGCCCGTTGCTAGAGAACCAACACTCGTTCCTGCTGATAAGGCGCTTATAGTTGATGCTCCTGTATTAACATAAGTAACAGCATTAAAGACAGCAGAATACCTTCGTTTTGTTTTGCTGTATTTGAAAGGTCCTGCTCTAGTTCTTGTTGCATTTGTGTAATGTTTGTTAATCTGAAGGTTTTTTACTTCAGCAGCAGCAGAAACGACCTTAGAGTTGATGTTGCCTTCTATAACAGCAGAGTTGCCTGCTATCTCTTTTTAGGTACTTTTGGATAAAACCCAACAGACATGCTTTTTTAAAAAATGAAAACCTGCCTTGGCTTAAGGCTGTGTCAGGCTAATTGACTTAGGCTAGAACACCAAGGCTACATCAAAATGTTGTTATGCTCTGCATAGTTATGCGGGGATTGTCTTCAGTTGTGACAAGCTCCTAGCATAAACATTATCAGTCTCTAAAATCCCCCGAAGTCGGAGTGTGGCTGCCCATGTGCGGGGTAATCAAAAACGGTCACACACGGATGTTTTTCATCCCCAGCTGATGCATTTGTACCATAGTGTTCAAGTACTTCGGCTGTTTGGATGATCCCTGGAGTCTTTAGCCAGGGTACGACAACAACAACAACAAAAATGAAAAAATAATTTAGTATACCATACTTTTAATCTGTTTTCCCTTTGAATATTCAGCTGCGCATCATATATTAAAAACAAATGTGCAATTAAGTGGTTTATCACTCTCTTTTTCTTTATCAATTTGAATGTTTATTACGTTTTAATCTCTCTCCCACTTCCATGCAACTGATTATCCTCTGTTGACCTTAGGTCAATCCATAAGCCATATTTTGTTGTTAAATAATCATCGAGTCTAACATTGTGAAGGTGTAGATCTTAGTGACGCAAGGTCTACTGTTGACGCAAGGTCTACCTTCCACCCCCGAACAGTTTTCTTATTTCGTCAAAATGATGATAAGGTTTAAGCCCGCTAGCGTAGATTTGGTTAGGACTGCCCTCAATCGAACATTGTACTTTCGTTATTTTAGGATTAATAAACTTTTCAGTTTGTCTTTCGAATGGTCCTTCATCTTCACACGGCAATAAAATACCTTTAAAGCGATCTTGCTTTGGTACTAAACCTAAAATTCCATATAGTGTCTGCCCTGCTTTTAGGATATGTTGAATGATGTATAAAACTCTATCGTAATATATTGCTAATTCCTGACTGATATTGTTGCCCAATCAGCCTCGCTAAGTCAGGGTCGCTAACAACGTCAAACTCTAACGAGATGTCAGAAATGCTGTACTTTGCTTCGGTGTCTGATGATCTGATAACGCGTTTGTATTCATTAAAAGTTAGTTCATATGACAATCTGTCTTTTAATGCTCTTTGAAAGTATGGCGCATGCGATTTTAACAATTCAAAATCTAAGGGAATAGAAAAGCGATTTCCATACGCCAAATTTACAGCTAAATGCTTTTTACCGTCTGGGTTAGCATTTCCGGCGTCTATTCTATGTTTTAGTCCATCATCATTTCGATTCCTTGAAACGCAAGATCAGTCCTTTCATTCTCGGTTAGCCATAGATCAGATAAGTTAAAAATATGTCTGCATTGTGTAAAGAAAATACTTCTTGCCCCTCAAGTTTTACAGAAATTTTCTTAACGATTGCCCGCCCCAGATTCTGCACAACTGTCCTGTTTGGGTCTGTTGTTGAAGCGAGTTCTATTTTGAAAGTAAGACGCGCAGAGCCTGGCACAATCACTTCATCCGCTCCTAGGTCTGGAAATTTAACAGTAAGAATTTGATCCGCATCAATAGTAGATGGATTATTTGGAACAGTAATATTCCATTTATTTCCATGCGCGGCATGGGGTTCTTTCAGTTTTCCTATGCGGGTCAAGAATCGAGCCATATGTTTGGGACATTTTTATAAAACAAAATAAAAAGTTAATTATTTAAAAACATGGCAGGCATTGAAGATGAAGATTATGGTATTCCTGATCTTGGAGACGACATGAGTGATTCTCCTTGGGAGCGGATCACTCAGGGCTCTCATTGCATGATGAATTAGTCGAAGGGGAGCAAAGGCATGAATTAACAGAAAGTAAGGTCAGATCATTATACCAAAGTTTAAAACTAGAACAACCCCAAAACTAATATACCCTGATAATTTTAAACTAAAGATAACCATTTGTATTTTAGAACCGAGAAAGGAGAACTTGTTCAGCTTACGCATAAACGAAACCCATCAAGGTTTGTAGGCATGGGTACAATTAAAACAAAAGCTCAGTGCGAGCTTGGCTTTACTAAACCAAAATTAGATGGGGATGAAATTGCTAAACATCAAAACACACTACAAAAACTCCCAACAGGTAGCCAAATACAAAACACAAAACCTGAAGATTTAAATTCAAACAGTGGACGAAGTAATAAATACAGTAGGAGCAGAACTCACTGAAGAAGAAGAACAGCATAATTACTATACACGAACCACGGCTACTGAGAGAGAATTATTAGCCCTTGATCGTGCTTTAAGAACCACCTGAGGGGAATTAACAAACAATTTAGCAAAACTAGGTGAACTAGATAAGCATTAAAAAGAGAAAAACAAAAAATCGTTGAGGCTGACGACGCCAACTTAGGACCTGATATTAAAGAAAGAATAAAACAAAGACTAAAAGATCTTGAACAAGAAAGATCAGCAAGACTAGAACGACTACTAACCGAGACCAATTACGAACTCAAGTGAACAAATAAGAGAAACTATCGAAAAAAAATTTATATGGAGAGACGCAACGCTAGCAGAACGAAGAAGAACATTGTTAGAGAGCAAGGCGTCACATTAGCAAGCGTTATAACGGCCTTAGGATTTGCAATAAGTACACTGGTGATGGCTATTACAGGCGGTGGTGGAGGGCAAAGTTCAGTGCCTCCATCGCCATCTCCTGATAAATCATGGGTAAAAAAACAGCTTGATCATCTTGCAGTTTATTAAAAAAAATCAGCCGGTAAAGCTATAGACTCTTTACCAGGTATATTAGGGAGTATCGTTAGCTGGCTTTTGTCTACTGCAGAGACAAAGTAGTTGGCTTTATGGCCGAGCACCTATGGACATTAGTTCTTAATAGTTGGGTTACTATTTAGTAAGATAAAGACCGAGTAATCCTAGGCCAGTTAATCCAATAACAAGTGCTGTCTTTTCATATTCATGGTCATATATTTTTGACTTCAACGGTCTTCGGGCTTTGGACCACAGGGATTGGATGACTTAATCTTGGGGGGTCATCGTGTTTTTTTTATTGTTTGTAATATTACTGGCCCAGAATTTATGTCGTTTTTTTCCAACCTTCTGTTCATACCTGCCACAAGGATTTTATTATGTAGTTTATTATTGTACCTATCTGGAGTCTGAGGTCAGAAGGCAGCATGTATAACAGTGCCAACAGCAAAGTCTATTCGATCTTGCGTATTGTAAAAACATTTTGGTACCGTTTTATACTTGAAGGTAAATCAAAATGTAGAATTAATGGCGTCCTCTAAAATTTGCTAAGTATTGTTTTTGAGCATCAAAGGCCAGAAGAAGGATTAGTTATGCTCGATCTTCGTCTGTGTTGACGAACCTAGCATAAACCAACGTAAGTACGAATTAGAGTGTTTTTTTATTCGTTCTATTCCTGCTCTAGTTAGGCCTTAGACGTGTCTAAGATAAATGTTGCCCATGCTGATTTATGCTCTTGACTCTAGGACCCGAGAGTGAACAGCTGTGCCTGACGAGAAAGATGTGTAAGGAGGATTCCAGTATAGTTATACTTGTTCTGTTGCACGCCCCAATAATAAGGGTGCCAGGACCATGATTAAGATCCGACTTTTGTTTAAGTCTTGTCTTACATTAAATTGAATTCGTTACGAACCTTTCAAAAGCCTTCATGTCTATTCTGTTGCTAAATGGATTAAACGTTTTGTCATTTGGCAATGGTGCTTGCATTTCAGTCAAATACGTCTAAAATGAAATCTGTACACCTGCCTCACCAAAGGACAGGATGATTTTAGAAATGATCAGCATACGATACTCCACACCCAGTTGATGCACAAAAAACACAGCAAAGTTTAATGGTTCTGATAAAACTGCTATCGGCTGACCTTAAAACCACACTTCCCGATGATGGAGTATGGCTGCCTATAATGGCGGGAAGAAATGGGTCATACACACAAAACTCCACTGTCTGGCTATACAGGGAGTGTCCGCAGGATATTCAGCCTTCGTTACGCGAAAAAAAAAAAACAAAAAAACTAAACCACACTGTTGGGATGTAGTCTTTTTTAATAGGAGGGCTGAAGTGTCAGTCTGGGTCACAGAAAATGGACAAAGAGTATCAGTTGTTATATTTTTAAGATTGCAGTGCGGCCCACAGAATATTTGCATCAGTATATTTAAACGCACTCATTTTATTTCGTTTAAAAAAATGTTTGTAACAATAAAACTCAAGAACCGTCCATACCGTTTTCAGAACATGCTAGTGATAACAAATTGTGGAACAAAAATGGTCGAGCGCTCCATGAAATTTTTTTACAAAGTCGTATGGTTTAATAGTACTAAATCCCTAAATAATAATAAGATTCTAAAAGTTGACAAAAATCAGGGTGCCTAAAGTTAGGCAGTTAACATACCTGATGGGTTTTTACGGGTTTTGCTCACTAAAAGAAGAATGAGTAACTTTGACATTTGCTGGGCTTAAGGCTGTGTCAGGCTTAATTGACATAGGCCTAGAACACCAAGGCTACATTTCAAAATGGTGTTATGCTCTGCATAGTTATGCGGGGATTGTCTTCTGTTGTGACAAGCTCCTAGCATATCATTTTCAGTCTCTAAAATCCCCGAAGTCGGAGTGTGGCTGCCCATGTGGCGGGGTAATCAAAAACGGTCACACACGTAATGTTCTCATCCCCAGCTGAATGCATTTGTACCATAGTGTTCCAAGTACTTCGGCTGTTTGGTGATTCCATGGAGTCTTTTAGCCGGTACGACAACAACAACAAACTTTGACATTAATCTCAAACTTAACAATGCGAATCTGAAAAACATGTTATCATTCCAGCCTGAAGAAGAAGCAGGTTACTATTTTGATAGAGAGTAGCTAAAATGTTAGGCTTTGCAGCTGACAATCATAGATTTAGAGTTACACCAAACTAAACTACTTATGAGGGGGAAAGTCGCTCAATCTTCGCATTACATTCATTACTTATGTTCATTTGGACGAGCTAAGCATGATGAAAACTTACATGATGGAAGGGCCCTCAACGTTTTAAGAGCTCTTCCATCAGGAAAGCTGTCATATTGCGCTTTATGAAATTATACAATCCCTAATGTTACAGTTTAAAAGATTTAGTTTGTGGAAGGTTGGTCATTTAATATAAAGATCACAGACAAAAACCGGAAACAGTCGTAAACTGTGATCCCGGCACATTGTTTTGGAAAATAAAAATAAAAGAATAAAAACTGTACTAAAAAATGTCGCGGGGGCCAGAAGAAAACCGGAGTTACATTAGCACCTTAGAATTAAAAGACCTTGCAGACGTTGCGGATTTGAACAGAATGTGTGATAGGCGTTTGTATGGTTTTGAGCTACACTAATGATGGTGATTTATAAACGCAAAGAGGTTGGCGACAGCATAAAAGTTCCTATAATCTACGAACAGTCTGCTGCAATCTAGAAGCAAATAATGGTGGGCAGTATGACTATAAATAGTTCGAAAAACCTGACCTCAATGGCACTTAGAACCATATTTAGAATGGGAAATGAAAATTTGAATTCATAAGCCCATTTAATTTTTTAGCCGTTCAAAAAAGTTTCAGAAAAGCATTCACTCTGGCCCTTTACTTGTAAGTCTTATGCCGGACGACAATAGTCGGAAAGGATTGAAAAATTAAGCCGTATGGGAATAAACAGTACATCCTCCACAGAAGAGAAACGGTTTTAAAGGATGCTTCTACAAAATTACAGTTCATTCCGCAAATGAAATTAGGAGATGCGTTCACAATGATATTTGAAATTTCTGTCTTAAAAGATAAGGGAGGGATGGGGTTGTGGGCGTTAGTGACGTCCTTCTAAAAGGAATTCTAATAGCTGGCAAAACTTAGACGTTAAAAAACTTAACAAGTTACAGTCGTCATTCTTCACAATGGCGAGGATATTAAGGTCATAACAACAAGCAACAAAATCAATATTAGTCTAAATAGAAACAATCTTACAGAACTGAATTGGATTAATCTTACGCATTTAGACCTCATAGGATTTTATTATACTGAACAGGTTTTGACGGAGAGCATCATGATAAAAATAATAACTGGATTAGAATAAATTCTGTTATAAAACTATGGAGCAGTTAAACTTTATGACAAAAACCCCTCATTGTTCATTAATTTGTGGGCAAACTGGTTGTGGGAAAACAATATTTGTCCTCAACCTATTACAAAGAAGAAAAAAGAAAAAGAAACACCGAAGGTGCTGGGAGGAACCCGGGGAAGCACTGTCTTCGCCCGCCTTAAGAGCAGTCCTGTACCACCCATGGAGGCCTGCGCTGTGTAGGCACGCACAGGACACTCCATTAAGATATCAAGGGACATAACTGCTCCTGAACAGAGGTAAATCAACTAAGGATGCAGCTCAAAACAGCCTCAAAGTAGCATCCCCATGGGTGTACCAGCCCGTATTTCATGACTGCAGAGCCCACCGGCGAAAAACCACCCCCAGCTGCCGAGCACACCCCACAGACCCAACCACCCCTGTCCACGGACATCGTTTATAAATTTTGCTCAGTTTATCGTTATAATTTTGCTCATATTGTGATTTTCTGTCCAACGCTTGAATTTAACAAAGCATATTATGATAGAAGGTTTATATGGACAGATGATGACATATATTTAGTTGATCCTAGGATTTGGATTCTCTCTTGAGGGCACATAAGACCGTATGGCGAAAGCTTGGCTGTGTCTGGAGTGGCACTGTCTTCGTCTGTCCGTGGGCAGGGGGGGTTGGGTCTGTGGGGTGTGCTCGGCAGCTGGAGGGTGGTGTTTTTCGCCGGTGGGCTCTGCAGTCATGAAATACGGGCTGGTACACCCATGGGGGATGCTACTTTAAGGCTGTTATGAGCTGCATCCTGTAGTCTAATTTACCTCTGTTCAGGAGCAGTTATGTCCCTTGATATCTTAATGGAGTGTCCTGTGCGTGCCTGTACCCATCGTCAACACAGCGCAGGCCTCCAAGGTGGTACAGGACTGCTCTAAAGGCAGGCGAAGACAGTGGGTTTCTGGGTCCTCCCCAGCACCTTCGGGTGTTTCTTTTCTTCTTTGCCTTAACTAGGCTGACCCTGGAGAAAGGTCCAGTGACGGTGAGGAAAGACCCACTGACCACAGGGAAAGTCCTGTTGACAGTGGGAAAGACTACAACTTTGGATTCTCTCTTGAGGGCACATAAGACCGTATGGCGAAAGCTTGGCTGTGTCTGGAGTGGCACTGTCTTCGTCTGTCCGTGGGCAGGGGTGGTTGGGTCTGTGGGGTGTGCTCGGCAGCTGGAGGGTGGTGTTTTTCGCCGGTGGCTCTGCAGTCATGAAAACGGGCTGGTACAACCCATGGTGGATGCTAATTTAAGGCTGTTTGAGCTGCATCCTGTAGTCTAATTTACCTCTGTTCAGGAGCAGTTATGTCCCTTGATATCTTAATGGAGTGTCCTGTGCGTGCCCGTACCCATCGTCAACACAGCGCAGGCCTCCAAGGGTGGTACAGGGACTGCTCTAAAGCAGGCGAAGACAGTGCTTCTCTGGTCCTCCCCAGCACCTTCGGGTGTTTCTTTTTCTTCAGCTAAGTGAGTGTTTAGAATACTTTATAATTTTTTTAAGGGAACGCAGACACTATTTATTATAGATGACTGTTCGGCAGAGAAACACTTTGTCAAAACTGGCTTTCAGTGGAAGACATGCTGGGATAAATGTGTGGATTTTATGTCAAATATATAACTCGGTTTTAAAAGACTTTAGAGAACAGTTAAAGACTGTAGTTTTATTTCACATGAAAGACGCATTTGATGAATGTGAAAATGATGTTATTGAAAATGACCAGGAAAAACACAGGATTAAGCAAAAACTGAAAACTAAAAAGTTTAGTAAATTAGTATTGAAAATGGATAATCCTACACAGTATGTTTGTTTGTAGATAATCGTTATTTTTTGGTTACTTGTCAGAGAACTATAAAATGGGTCACTTTCGCCGAAAACTGGTTGAGGGCGAAAGTGAGTTAGAAGCTGCATTTTATAGTTCTCTGCTCTCAACGTGATTTTAATTTCAGACGGAAAGTACCTGTGCATTCTCAGTGAACTACACCAGCTCCAACCGTTCTGTAAATAGAAGAAAAAGAAACACCTGAAGGTGCTGGGGAGGACCCAGAGAAGCACTGTCTTCGCCTGCCTTTAGAGCAGTCCTGTACCACCCTTGGAGGCCTGCGCTGTGTTGACGATGGGTACAGGCACGCACAGGACACTCCATTAAGATATCAAGGGACATAACTGCTCCTGAACAGAGGTAAATTAGACTACAGGATGCAGCTCATAACAGCCTTAAAGTAGCATCCTTCTATTTACAGAACGGTTGGAGCTGGTGTAGTTCACTGAGAATGCAACGCCTTGGCTTAAGGCTGTGTCAGACCAATTGACATAGGCCAGAACACCAAGGCTACATCAAAATGTTGTTATGCTCTGCATAGTTATGTGGGGATTGTCTTCAGTCGTGACAAGCTCCTAGCATAACATTATCAGTCCCCCAAATCCCCCGAAGTCGAGTGTGGCTGCCCATGTGGCGGGGTAATCAAAAACGGTCACACACGTAATGTTCTCATCCCCAGCTGATGCGCTGCATTTGTGCCATAGTGTTCAAATGCTTCGGCTGTTCGGATGATCCCTGGAGTCTTTTAGCCAGGGTACGGACAACAACAACAACAACTGAGAATGCACAGGTACTTTCCGTCTGAAATTAAAATCACGTTGAGAGCAGAGAACTATAAAAATGCAGCTTCTAACTCACTTTCGCCCTGCATTCTCAGCTCCAACCGTTCTGTAAATAACATGTATTCCTCTCAAAATCAACTGAACATGTTCCCCGGTTTACAGCCAGCAAAGCAATGCACCATCTGTCGATCATCCGCCAATAGAGTCCATGAATCATTATCCAACTCTTTTTCATACAGACAACCCACTGCCACAACAAACTTCAAGCGCGTCTGATCGTGCCCCCCGAACTTTGACCTCCCTTCCGCCCTCTTCCCTGTATAACACCGGTCAGGCAATCCATGTTCCGCCGCCCTATCCCCCTAGTCAGGCAATGAATCCCGTTGCTCCGGTTCCAAATGGAATGTTTTATGACCCAGTGGGCAATCATAACAATGTGCCTATGACACAAACACCACCCACTATTCCATATAATCCATTTCTGTTCAATTTGATGGCATACATGAACAGTCAGCAAATGCAACCGCGCCACCTTGCTAGTTGTGTGTTGTGTGTGTGTGTGTGTGTGTGTGTGTGTGTGTGTGTGTGTGTGTGTGTGTGTGTGTGTGTGTGTGTGTGTGTACGTGCGTGCGTGCGTGCGTGCGTGCGTGCGTGCGTGCGTGCGTGCGCGCGCGCGCGCGCGCGCGCGCGTGCGTGTGTGTGTGTGTGTGTGTGTGTGTGTGTGTGTGTGTGTGTGTGTGTGTGTGTGTGTGTGTGTGTGTGTGTGTGTGTGGTGTGCCTGCTGGCTTTGATGGAAGTCACTGCACTGTCATTACAATATAATTAATACTTGATTCTGATTGTATGCATATGTTTATTGTATGCATATGTTTATTCTCATTTTCGTCTACCATTTTCATCAATCATTGCTTTTCGTTCTTTTGGCTGTAAAGATTGATTTTGTAGCCTACAAACCTTGTTAACAATGTGTTTTTGATAAAACGTTTCATGTTATTTTCCTTGATGTACGTTGTTAATTTGTCTCATATTGATAAAAGTTACTAGATCTAGACATAATCTGTCTTGGTTTTTCATTCAACAGTTTACCGTTTGTGGCTATATTGTGTATATTTAACTACCCATCACTTTGTAATAAGAAGTACTTTTATGCATAGGCCTGTGGTTTGTATAATGAATGTTAAAGTGGTAATATGATGCCTTCTACGTTAAGTACATGGCCCTCACACAAGGGGCTTCGTGTTGGATATCTAAATATTAACAGTGCCAGAAATATGACTGATGACATTGCTACAATTTTACACAACAATGGGAATAACTTTCATGTTTTTTGTATAGCTGGATCTAGATTAACAGATATGATACCAGATTCCGATATGTATATGCCGAATTATGACACAATTCGACTTGATCCAGCTGCACCAAAATCAACAGGATTACTTTTATATTGTGCAAATTCAGTAAGATTTAAACGACTGTCACATTTAGAGAATTATGGCATTGAATCTGTTTGGATAGAAATAAACCGATTATTATAGGATTTCTATACAGAAACCCAGCCGAAACAACTGACTGGTATGATAAGTTTAATTTGATGATGGATTCTGCTATCTTAGCATCCAAAGAATTGATTGTTTTGGGTGACTTTAATATTGATTTAACAATACCAGGAACAAAATGGAGTCACAGTTATTCAATGTATGGATTAGAACAAATCATCGATCGACCAACACGCATTACTGAACACTCGGAAACTTTAATTGATCATGTTTACGTCACCTCAAGAGCAAATATTGTGGAAGTATGTTCTGTTCAAAACGGATGCAGTGATCATTCATCTGTTTGTTTTACATGGATGAAGAAAGGTGTAAAAATTCCTAAGCTGGGACATAAGGAAATCTTTTACAGATCTTTCACACATTTTGACAAAAATGCATTTCTTGATGATTTACTTTCCTCGGGCTTAGATTATATTTATCAGATAAGAAACCCAGATGAAGAAGTCAATTACTGGGTATACATTTTCAGTTCAATATATGATAAGCATGCTCCCTTTGTTAGAAAACGAGTAAAACATACTATGCGAACCCCCGTGGTCGACGAAGGAAATAGACAATGACCTACATAAAAGAGATCATTTACTCAAGTTAAAGGACAAAGAAAAATTTAGAAAACAAAGAAACAAAGTGAATTCCATGAAACGAAAAACGAAAAAAAAATATTTTCAAGATTTGTTATTCTCTTCTCAGAATTCGAAATCGATCTGGAAGGCAATTAATCTTTTAACTAATTGTAAATCGAACTCTAAAGTTAAGAATCCAATAAAGGATATTTCACCGGAAGATTTGAACTTTCATTTTGCAAATGTTGCTAAGGACATAATTGTAAATGATGATACAAATCGAAATGATTTACATGAACTAAAACAATATTGCTGTTCTAAAAACATCTCCTCAACTTTCACTATACCGTCAATTTCAGTAAATGAAATGTTTTATGTCTAAAACAATCTGGAACAAGAGGTTTAGATGGAATTGATGGAAGGATACTGAAAATTGCCTCATCTGCTATCGCTGATACACTCACCTATATTTACAACTTGTGCATTGATAAAAACCATTTCCTCTTATATTTAAACAAGCCAAAGTCATACCTTTGTACAAAAATGGTGATTCCACCAATCCGTCCAACTATAGACCTATTTCAATATTACCCATTTTGTCAAAACCACTTGAAAGACATATTCAAAGACAATTATATTCTCACTTTAAGCATTATGATTTGATTCATGAAAATCAGTCAGGCTTTAGAGAAAATCACTCCTGCCATACGTCGCTTATACAGCTTACTGATTATTGCCTATCAAATATAAATAATCTTGGTAATCAATACAGTAAAAATATTAATGCTCAGTTTTTTGATACCACCAAAGACTTTGGATTAGTGCAGTCAGTTGAAGCACCAACTCGTGGTAAGGCATTCCTGGATTTATTTTTTACCAATTGTCCAGGCGCTTTAGGCAATCAGGAATTAATTGCAGGCCTGGGTGATCATGACATAATTCTCTTAGAGAGCAACTTTCAACCCTTTCGAAGAAAACGCCCTAAATGTACCATCAGACTCTGGAACCAAGCAGATCTACCAAAATTGCGCAGGGATACTCATGATTTCAGTCGTCTTTTTTTTTAGGTACCATAGTGTTAAAGATAATGTCAGTGACCTTTGGAAGTGTATAAAAACTAACTTTGAATTTATTATGGATGACAACATACCTACTAAAATAACTTCAAGCAAGAACCACCAGCCATGGATTACTACAAAAACTAAACGTTTGTTGAGAAGGAAACATCGTTTCTTTAAGAAATTGAAACTACACCCTAACTCAGAAAGATTACTGGTTAGGTTAAACATTTTAAAGAGAAGGTGTCAGAGAGAATGTAGGCTTGCTCACTCCAATATGTTAATTCGATGATTTCAGAAGGTGATCATCAAAACAAGAAATTATGGTCTTACATAAGGAGTAAGAGACAGGACAACATTCGGATTCCAGACCTGAGAAACAACCAGAATAACTAATACAGGACCCTGAAGGGAAAGCAAACTTACTAAACAAGCAGTTTTGTTCAGTTTTCTCAAATCCCAAACCTTTAATTAACGTTAGACTAAAGGATGATGATAAACTCCCTGAAATGCAAAACATCAAAGTAAACAAAGCAGGAGTATTTAAGTTACTGACCAACATCAATGAAAACAAAGCTACTGGTCCCGATGGCGTTCCTGGCAAGCTCTTAAAATTATGTGCCAATGAATTGAGTGAGGTAAAGTAGTTACTTTACCAAGCTTCACTGGACCAGCGAGTAATACCTGATGAGTGGCGAGATGCGAGCATTGTTCCCTTATTCAAAAAGGGTGAAAAAACAAAAGCAGAGAACTATAGACCTGTATCTCTTACATCCATATCAGCTAAACTACTTGAACACATAATATATAGTAGCATAATGGACCATCTTGACAAATACGACTTCTTAAATAACACCCAGCATGGTTTTAGACAGCGAAGGAGTTGTGAGACTCAACTTTCAATGATTTTAATAACTGTCTTAACAACAGACAGCAAATAGATGCAATTTTATTAGACTTTTCTAAAGCCTTTGATAAGGTTGACCATGAGGGCCTGCTGCTTAAATTAGAACACATCGGCATTGGCGGTTCTTTGCTAAAATGGGCTAGATCATTCCTCGTTGGGAGAACGCAGAAAGTTGTTGTGGAAGGGTCGACATCTCATTGTAAACCAGTCTTGTCAGGTGTACCACAGGAAACTGTTCTGGGGCCCTTGTTTTTCTTAATTTATATAAATGACATGAGTATAAATCTCTCTCCTCGATTTTTGCAGATGACAGCTTAGTATATAGAACAATCAGAAGCAAGAATGATACACGCATTCTACAAGAAGATCTAAACGCTTTACAGAGTGAGAAAGAACTTGGAAAATGGAATTTCATCCCCAAAAGTGCCAAGTGTTGCGCAGATGTAACAAACGCTCACCAGTTAGATCAGATTATTCTATCCATAATACTGTTCTTAAAGAAACTAATGCTGCAAAATATTTAGGTGTGATTATAGATAGTCGTCTTAAATGGAAAGAACATTACAATTTAGTATGTAAGAAAGCAAATAACATCTTAGCTTTCTTATACAGGAATATCAATGACTGCCCCCAAAAGGTTAAAGACGACTGCTACAAAAGACTTAAATTTTCAATCTCTTATTAAGAAAAAGGAAGAACTCAGTAATTTAGTCACCGAAAAAAACATTGATGTTGTAATTGGAACAGAAACTTGGCTAGAAACTGGAACATCCAGCAGTGAACTTCTAATGGAGGATTTTGATATTTATAGAAAGGACAGAATTGGAAAAAGAGGTGGGGGAGTCTTGATTGCCATTGGGAAGAACTTAGCTAGTGAGTATTTATATCAAGGCAAAAAATAAAAAATAGTGAAAGTTTATTTTGTAGGATTAATTTTAAGAATAAGAGACCTGTCATTGTTGGATCAGTTTACAGACCTCCAGACTCAGATGAAAATGTATGTTCGTCTATTTGCAGAGACATTTCTAACATTGTTTTGACCAATAGGAAGGCAATATTATGGATTGGTGGTGACTTTAACTTACCAGATATTGATTGGGGTGAAGATGCCATACTTGGTAATCCATACAGTAAAAATATTAATGCTCAGGTTTTTTGATACCACCTTGGATTAGTGCAGTCAGTTGAAGCACCAACTCGTGGTAAGGCATTCCTGGATTTATTTTTTACCAATTGTCCAGGCGCTTTAGGCAATCAGGAATTAATTGCAGGCCTGGGTGATCATGACATAATTCTCTTAGAGAGCAACTTTCAACCCTTTCGAAGAAAACCCCTAAATGTACCATCAGACTCTGGAACCAAGCAGATTTACCAAAATTGCGCAGGGATACTCATGATACTTATGTTGTCATGATTCAGTCGTCTTTTTTTTAGGTACCATAGTGTTAAAGATAATGTCAGTGACCTTTGGAAGTGTATAAAAACTAACTTTGAATTTATTATGGATGACAACATACCTACTAAAATAACTTCAAGCAAGAACCACCAGCCATGGATTACGACAAAAACTAAACGTTTGTTGAGAAGGAAACATCGTTTCTTTAAGAAATTGAAACTACACCCTAACTCAGAAAGATTACTGGTTAGGTATAAACATATTAAGAGAAGGTGTCAATTTTGTACATTTTTCATCGACTCTATTAGAGTTAAGAAGGTATTCATGACTGTTTTCTGCATGTAATATAATATCCACTTGATCTGGGCCATGGCCTAACCGCTATTTATTCTGAGTGGTTTTCTCCCTATTGATTCGCTCAGAATCCTTGTTCTGAGCAGATCTGCTGTGGCTTGACCCAAGTTACGGTCATAGGGCAGAGTACTCTGCTGTGAAGCAGAGCGATTGCGGGTTAGTATGGGCGAATTCTGTGGCCAAGTGTTACCAGTTCTGTTCGCCCTCCCCCTTCCCCTCCCTCCATTTCCGTCCCTCCCCACCACAAGGTACAGAGTGCTGTTGACCAGAAAGTGGAGATCCTCTTCAAAATCCTCTCGTTCCTGAGGAGAGTGCTTGCTGACTAAGTGGTGTGCCATGGTCACCTGGTGTGTCGGGAAAGGACTGCTCAGTCTGTCGGTCATCTTGAGGGCTGGTAGACATTTCGGCTGGACCATACAGTCATGAGAGCACTGCCCTGGGCTTCTGGTAATCTTGCTGCCATCTGCGCATAGGAAGTGACAGAGGGAGATGCAGAGGGGGGTGCGTGGGATTCTTGATGTCTTCCATGATCATGACTGGGGCGTGTACGGAAATCTTGGACCACCAACTTCCCTTTGTGTAAAATGCATATTTTCCTTGTTCTTTGTAGTGGGCCACAGTATCTCTTTGCTGTTTTGTCAGATCTGCCCCAATACGCAAACCATTCAAACGCATCTGATTTTTCCTTCCCTACCCTTATGATCAGCATTGCATCTCTCCATCTCTGAAACTTTATAATCATTGGTCGTGGTCTATCCTATCTGTTAGACCTAATCGGTGTGCCCGCTCAAAATCTGTCTCTATCCAGTCTTTTTGTGGAAAATGCCGTCTAAAAAGCGTCTACAACCTTTGACAAACATCTGAGGGGGGGGGGGGGGGGGAGTGACAAAGAGAGAGAGCGGGAGAGAGAGAGAGAGAGAGAGAGAGAGAGAGAGAGAGAGAGAGAGAGAGAGAGAGAGAGAGAGAGAGAGAGAGATACTATGTCACATCAAAAAGTGACGGAGGAGGGGGGATATTATGTTCAGAGCATCCAAGGTCACTCATGAACACAGACACATACAAACAAACACACACAGGCTAAACAGAGACACAGACACATAAAGACAACAAACAGACGCATTACACACACGCACACACACATGTGCACGCATACACGCACACGCACACGCACGCACGCACGCACGCACACACACAGATACACACACACACACACACACACACACCACACACACACACACACACACACACACACACACACACACACACACACACACACACACACGCACACACACGCACGCACCACACACATACACACACGCGTACGCGCGCGCCTGTGCTCCCAGACAAGCAGGCAGATAGACAGACAGACAGATACAGAGATAGACACACACACGCACACAGCCACACAGAGATCAGAGAGACAGACAGAGAGAGAGACAGAGACAGACAGACACAAAGAGAGGGAGGCACAGAGAGAGAAACATGAGAGATAGAGAGACAGACAGACAGAGATGAGAGACAGAGACAGACAGACACAAAGAGAGGGAGGCACAGAGAGACAGAGAAACATGAGAGATAGAGAGGCAGGCAGACAGAGATGAGAGACAGACAGACAGAGATGAGAGACAGACAGACAGACAGGCAGACAAACAGACAGACAGAGAAATATACATACAGATACACTGACCACGAGAGAGAGAGAGAGAGAGAGAGAGAGAGAGAGAGAGAGAGAGAGAGAGAGAGAGAGAGAGAGAGAGAGAGAGAGAGAGAGAGAGAGTATGTGACATCAAAAAGTGACGGAGGAAAGGGATATTATGTTCAGAGCATCTCACTTACGCATGAACACAGACAAAGACACAGACACACAAAGATAACAAACAATCACAAACGAACTCCACAATCACAAACATACACAGACACACAAAGATAACAAACAATCACAAACGAACTCCACAATCACAAACATACAACAAAAAACGCACATACACACACCACACGAACTCCACAATCACAAACATCAACAAAAAAAACGCACACACACACACCACACAAACTCCACAATCACAAACATACAACAATTTTGTGTGTGTGCGTTTTTTGTAACAAAAAACCGCACAACACACACACCACACAAACTCCACAATCATAAACATACAACAAAAAAAACGCACACACACACCACACAAACTCCACAATCACAAACATACAACAAAAAAAACGCACACACACACCACACAAACTCCACAATCACAAACATACAACACAAAAACGCACACACACACCACAAAACACCACCACAAACATACAACAAAAAACGCACACACACACACCACACAAACTCCACAATCACAAACATGTATGTTTGTGGAGTGTGTGTGCGTTTTTTGTTGTATGTTTGTGATTGTAGAGTTGGTGTGGTGTGTGTGTGTGTGTGCGTTGTTTGTTGTATGTTTGTGATTGTGGAGTTGGTGTGGTGTGTGTGTGTGTGTGTGTGTGCGTTGTTTGTTGTATGTTTGTGATTGTGGAGTTTGTGTGGTGTGTGGTGTGTGTGTGTGCGTTTTTTGTTGTATGTTTGTGATTGTGGAGTTTGTGGTGTGTGTGTGTGTGTGTGTGTGTGTGTGTGTGTGTGTGTGTGTGTGTGTGTGTTGTGTGTGTGTGTGTGTGCGTTGTTTGTTGTATGTTTGTGATTGTGGAGTTTGTGTGGTGTGTGGTGTGTGTGTGCGTTTTTTGTTGTATGTTTGTGATTGTGGAGTTTGTGTGGTGTGTGTGTGTGTTGCGTTTTTTGTTGTATGTTTGTGATTGTGGAGTTGGTGTGGTGTGTGTGTGTGTTCGCTTTTTGTTGTATGTTTGTGATTATGGAGTTTGTGTGTGTTGTGTGTGCGTTTTGTGTTGTATGTTTGTGGTTGTGGAGTTTGTGTTCTGTGTGTGTGCGTTTTTTGTTGTATGTTTGTGATTGTGGAGTTGGTGTGGTGTGTGTGTGCGTTTTTTTGTTGTATGTTTGTGATGGTGTTTGTGTGGTGTGTGTGTGTCCGTTTTTTGTTGTATGTTTGTGATTGTGGAGTTTGTGTGGTGTCTGTGTGCGTTTTTGTTGTATGTTTTTATTGTGGAGTTGGTGCTGTGTGTGTGTGCGCGTTTTTGTTGTATTTTGTGATTGTGGAGTTTGTGTGGTGTGTGTATGCGTTTTCTGTTGTATGTTTGTGATTGTGGAGTTTGTGTGGTGTGTGTGTGCGTTTTTTGTTGTATGTTTGTGATTGTAGTGGAACAACTAGTATTGAATAAAAGTAGCTCAGGAGTGGCGGTCAATGTTATACCATACCTGCATCAAATAGCCACTTACATTCATTTTATCCTAGTTCTGTACGGCTGTGGATGTGGTGTGTGTTTCGTTTTTTGTTGTATGTTTGTGATTGTGGAGTGTTTGTGTGGTGTGTGTGTGTGTGTGTGCGTTTTTTGTTGTATGTTCGTGATTGTGGAGTTTGTGCGGTGTGTGTGTGCGTTTTTGTTGTATGTTTGTGATTGTGGAGTTTGTGTGGTGTGTGTGTGCGCTTTTTGTTGTATGTTTGTGATTGTGGAGTTTGTGTGGTGTGTGTGTGTGTGCGTTTTTGTGTGTATGTTTGTGGTTGTGGAGTTGGTGTGTGTGTGTGTGTGTGTGTGTGTGTGTGCGTTTTTTTGTTGTATGTTTGTGATTGTGGAGTTTGTGTGGTGTGTGTGTGTGCGTTTTTTGTTGCATGTTTGTGATTGTGGAGTTTGTGTGGTGTGTGTGTGCGTTTTTTGTTGTATGTTTGTGATTGTGGAGTTTGTGTGGTGTGTGTGTGCGTTTTTTGTTGTATGTTTGTGATTGTGGAGTTTGTGTGGTGTGTGTGTGCGTTTTGTGTTGTATGTTCACACAAACTCCACAATCACAAACATACAACAAAAAACGCACACACACATACCACATGTTTGTGATGGTGTTTGTGTGGTGTGTGTGTGCGTTTTTTGTTGTATGTTTGTGATTGTGGATAGGTAGGGTAAGTAATGACCACCTCCTGATTTTCACATACATGCAAACATAGGCAAACTATATACTGTTGAAAAGAGGGAGATTCAGCAATCCCAAAAAGCATAAAATTGCTGTCTTACCTTTATTCTGGTGAGTGTAGGTATCCAGTGTATAATCCATGTTGAAGGCACACAGCGTACTCCAGAAATATTGTTCCGGGAAGAAAAAAAAAAAGGAAATCACAAATTCACTCCAATAATGGCTTTGTCCTTGCAGAATGACCTGTGGTCATGATCAGAGTTGTACCACAGGATGTCTGACAGCCTTCATTTTCTTCTTGGGATGGGGGGAAATCTGGGTGGGGGGTGTTTGTGTGTGTGTGGGGTGGTTGTTGTGTTGTGATGTGGTGTGGTGTGTGTTGGTGTGGTGGTGTTTGTGTGTTTGTGATGTGGTGTTGGTTGTGTTGTGTTTGTGGTTGATGTGTGTGTGCGGTGTTGTGATGTGGTTTGTGTGTGGTGTGGTGGTGTGGTGTTGTGGGTGGTGTGGTGGTTTTGTGTGTGGTGTGGTGTGGTGGTGTGGTGTGTGTGGTGGGTGGTTGGTGTGGTTGTGGTGGTGTGGTGTGGTGGTGTGGTGTGTGCTGCCGCCGCCGGTGTGGTGGTGTGTGTGGTGGTGTGGTGTGGTGGTGTGGTTGGTGTGTGATGTGGTGTGGTGTGTGATGGGGTTTGGGTGGGGTGTGTGATGTGGTTGGTGTGTGATGTGGTGTTGTGGTGTGTACATGGTGTGGTTTTTGGGGTGTGTGTGTGGTGTGGCGTGGTGGTGTGGTGTGGTGGTGGTGTGGTTTGGTGGTGTGGTGTGGTTGTGGTGTGGTGGTGTGGTGTGGTGGTGTGGTGTGGTGGGTGTGGTGTGTGATGTGGTGTGGTGTGTGGTGGTGTGGTGTGTGATGTGGTGTGGTGATGTGTGGTGGTGATGTGTGGTGTGATGTGGTGTGTGACGTGGTGTGTGCGGGGTGTGGTGTTAGTGTGTGGTGTGTAGTGTGTGGTGTGGTGTTTGAGTGTGATGTGGTGTGTGGTGTGGGTGTGATGTGGTGTGGGGTGTTTTGTGTGATGTGGTGTGGTTTGGTGTGTGGTGTGGTGTGGTGATGTGGTGTGTGGTGTTAGTTAGTTAGTTAGTTAGTGTTTATAGGGTCCAGCGGACTACTAGGAGCCAAATCAGGACCTCAGCTATCATATCTGAGTCTCTTGATACAAATACTCACACTAGTATTAACACATCACTTAAAATTTATGAGGACAAAAGCACATTATCTTTTCAACTCCTTCGACACCTGTATACATTAATAAAACCCTATATTTTATAATATAAGTTTACCTCTTTCAAAAAAGAAAAAATAAGATCCACTGAAATCTCACGAAAAAGAACCGATAAATCACTGGTGGAAAAGAACTTCTCTCTGATACACATCAAATCAGCACATTCTGTCAAAAAATGATTAACACTGAACAAGCTGTCACACGCAACACACCATGGGGGGTCTTCCTTCTGAATATCCAACTGTGCGTTATATAGCTGTGCCCAATATGTAACCGTGACAAAATCGATTCCTCTTTACGGTTACGTACGACCGATGGGAAAGGATTGGTTAAATCTGGGCAAATTTTAAACAATTTATTATGAATTTGATTACACCATTCACTCTGCCACAGTTCACGACAATACAAACTGGATTTATGACGTAGATCGAGTGAGGAACAAACTGCATAGGCCTCCTGGAAAGACTTGCACCGAGAGCTTGTTTGGCTGCTTTGTCCACCACTGAGTTACCATAGATTCCCATGTCACTGGTGACCCACAAGAAAACTATATGCTTCCGAAGAGACAAGCTGAGTATGCTCATGAATATCGCTATACTGGATGCTGTATTCTCTTGTCCCAAGCCGACAATTTTCCACATTAAACGGTTAGACAATGGAAGGAATCATCTTTCGTGGCGTGTGATGTGTGATTGGTTTGGATGTGATTCTGTGTGTGCATGTGGCATGTGCATGTGTGTGGTGGTTGTGATCTGTGTGGGTGTGATGTGTGATGATGGTGTGTGTGATGTGCGGGTGTGTGTGTGGGTGTGGTTGGGGTGTGGTGTGTGGTGTGGTGTGTGTGTGGTGATGTGGTGTTGTGGGTGTGGTGATGTGCTGTGTGATGTGTGTGGTGTGTTGTGTGTGTGGTGTGGATGTGGTGATGTGGTGTGATATGTGTGTGGTGTGGTGTGTGATGGGGTGTGGTGTGTTATGGGGTGTGTGTGTGTGATGTGGTGGTGTGGTGTGTGATGTGGTGTGGTGTGAGTGTGGTGGGGTGATGTGGTGTTGTGGTGTGTATGGTGTGGTGGTGTGGTGTGGTGTGGTGTGGTGGTTTGTGGTGTTGGTGTGTGTGTGGTGTGTGGGTGGTTGGTGTGTGTGTGTGGTGATGTGTGGTGTGTGTGTGGTGGTGTGGTGTGTGATGTGGTGTGGTGTGTGGTGTGTGATGTGGTGTGTGTGGTGTGTGTGGTGTGATGTGGTGTGGTGTGTTGATGTGGTGTGGGGTGTGGTGTGAGTGTGGTGTGTGGTGTGTGATGTGGTGTGTGGTGTGGTGGGTGTGTGATGTGGTGTGTGTGTGGTTTTGGTGTTGGGGTGATGTGGTGGTTGTGGGTGTGATGGTGGTGTGGTGTGTGGTGTGGACGTGGTGTGTTGTGTGTGGTGTGTGTGATGTGGTGGTGTGATGTGGTTGTGGTGTGTGATGTGGTGTGGTGTGTGATGTGGTGTGGTGTGTGATGGTGTGTGATGTGGTGTTGTGCTGTGGTGTGGTGTGTGGTGTGGTTGGTGTGTGTGGTGTGTGGTGCGTGTGGTGTGGTGTGTGGTGTGGTGTGTGCTGTGGTGTGGTGTGGTGTGTGATGTGGTGTGGTGGTGTGGTGTGGTGTGTGGTGTGGTGATGTGGTGTGGTATGTGATGTGGTGTGTGATGTGGTATGTGATGTGGTGATGTGGTGTGTGATGTAGTGTGGTGTGTGATGTGGTGTGGTGGTGTGTGATGTTGTGTGTGTGTTGTGGTGTGGGTGGTGTGATGTGGTGTGGTGTGTGATGTGGTGTGTGATGTGGTATGTGATGCGGTGATGTGGTGTTTGATGTGGTGTGGTGTGTGATGTGGTGATGTGGTGTGTGATGTGGTGTGGTGATGTGGTGATGTGGTGATGTGATTTTTTGTTAACAGCAGTTGTTTTTACTTGATGAAGAGTAGAGCGCAGATTAACATTTGTGTGATAAAATACTTTGTTTTCAAAGAGAGCTTGCTTGTAGTTGTCGTGAGTTATATTTTTTTTGACAACTTCTTTACTTATGCCTTTAGCATTTTCATTACAGGAGTCTGGCTGGCAACGCTATAAAATCTTTGACCTCAAACCAACATATTCTTTTATAACTGTCCCATTAAGTTCATCCTTCATCTTTCCAATCACTTTCTTGTTCACAGTTGAATGTAAATGGCTGTCTTTAGGATAGTCACATGTGTCGTACCACCCATCAACTCCTTTAGCTACTTCTGTTTCTAAATCCTTATAGAAGTCTTCTGTGGGGACGTCTAGAATAAAAGAGTCAGTGTCTGTGTAAAGGACTCTTGCTTCTGGAGTGGTTGTACAGAAATTCTAACATCAATAACTTGGACAACTCTAATACGGTAAAGCCAATAAACACCGGCTTGTCCAACTTAACATCCTTTTTCTTTATCATAATGCCAACCAGGCTGTCGTTAAATCTTGTAAAGTCTTGATAGTTAGGTTTAGAGGCAAACTTAATTTCTTGGTTTTCTTTTGTAACTAATTTCACATCTTTACGCTTGTGTGGATTCTCCATAGTTTTTGCCAAAACAGCTGTTGTTCATCAGTTTAAAGAAGTCTTTTTCTGAAATATCAGTGGCTTGGGTTCTAAGATCAGTATTCTTATTGATGTACGGCCTCATAAAGGACTCTTAATCAAAAGCAATGATTCTATGAACAGCAGTCAGTTTCAGTCCGTGTGTTAGGTAAAACTGTAACAGTCTGTAATGACAAACATACTTAGTTTTGTGACGAAGATTGGGAACAAGTTTAGGAGGTTCTGTGGGGCTCATTTTTAATCTTTCTGCGGCCAGAGGATAATCGTTGTGGAGGTCATGCAGTTCATGAGGATAATCTAAGTCTACTTCAAGAATAAAACCATACTGTTGATCTGACGTCAAACTGTTCAACCACTTTAATGCTCCTTGAATATTATTTGTACCATGCCCTGTGTACATCCTGAAGTTACGTAATGGAAGCGGCTGGCTCATGGCCCATCCATACAGATTGTTAGCGTCAAAGTACATTAGATAGTTGGTTGGTTTAGTTGGGTCATAGTCGTCTAAATACTTGTTGTTGGCTTTGCAGTAAGGATGTGAGGTGGGTAGATCAGATATTAAGTCAATCTGAATGTTTGTACACTTTAAGAAAGCATCCCAAGATAACCCTGGGGCAGAGATGTAATGTGATGAGTCTAGACAGTAATGTTTCATGCATGTAGATCTGTAATTCTGAAAGACGTCTGCCAATAAACACACGTCAGCCAATAAATATTGATCATGATAATCGCCCATTGTTTGACAGTGTAATTCTGCCCAGGCTTTCTGTGCGTATTCGTAGTCAGCATCAGTTATGTCTTTGCCTCTAAGACTAGAAAAGAAAGCGCCTTTAGGAGGAAGCGAGTCTTCATCAAACCTGTCCCACGAGTTCATGTATTCATAAGGATAAACTCCTTTACGCACTAAACACGGATCAAAATATTGTTTAGTGATTGGAAAGTCTTGTAGAGATCCTGCTAACTTATCCAAACTAGCCATCAGATGTTGGGCTGCCGCTGAGTCATAAAAGGATAAACAGTCAAGAGTAAAAGCCATGTACTTTTCTGAAGATTGTGCAATGCAGGTACCCTCTTATATTCAGAAGTCACTGCCTGCATATAAAATGAAAGAAGATAGGCAGTTTCCATGTCTTGATGTGATGTGGTGTTGTGATGTGATGTTGTGATGTGATGTGGTGTTGTGATGTGATGTGATGTGGTGTTGTGATGTGGGTGTTGTGATGTGGTGTGGTGTGGTGTGGTGTGGTATGGTGTGTGGTGTGTGATGTGTGTGGTGTGGTGTGTGATGTGGTGTGGTGGTGTGTGTGGTGTGGTGTGGTGGTGTGTGGTGTGGTGGTGTGTGATGTGGTGTGGTGGTGTGTGATGTGGTGGTGGTGGTGTGATGGTGTGTGGTGGTGTGTGATGGTGTGTGGTGGTGTGTGATGGTGTGTGGTGTGTGTGATGTTGTGTGGTGGTGTGTGATGTTGTGTGGTGGGGTGTGATACTCTGGGTAAAGTGTCTGGATGGTAGTGTGGAGAATGCTGGCAACTGCATGCAACTGCCAAGGACCCATGTAGCTTCCAGATGGAGTGGTATTCATCACTTCTTTGCAAAATATCTGTCGTATGCCCTCAGCATTGAGCTCCTCTTGTCCAAACTGATCGGATTGTGAAGCATACAGCTCTGACCAGCATTTAGGTGGAGCAACCTTGCTAGAGTACTGCTCCTGTAGTTTGCTGCTATCAAGGTAGTGCTGGTCGTTTGCTGCTAGCTCCACAATGATGCGTGCCCTCATTTCCACATGGTGATCCTCAGTTCCTGTAGCCAACAAAGCAGCACATCTTGGTAGGCAGTTTCCATCTCCTTCAAATCAATACAAACAGGAGTAAGTGCTGGACCATCTATGGGGGAGAGGTCAACTGCTCTGTCATCTCTGATGTAATGAGTTGCCATAAGTCCTTCCACACAAGCTACGGGCCATCTGTCAAAGTTCTCAACAATGTCATCCATGATGTTGAAAACAGCTGTGCCAAAGCTCACCTATCTTATTTTGCACGAAAACCCCTCTTTTCACATACAAATCACGTCCATCTCATATCAGTTTTGACCAAAATTAACACCTGTTTTCTAAAAAAAATTAACATGCAAAACCGCCAAAAAGGGGGGCTTACGTGTAAAATAAGATTGGGTGATCGTGAACAAACATTCTCTCTTAAATAATATACGGGAGGATCTGTTTTCATAATTCGTTCAACTTCATATACGTCTACGCTCCATATGGGGTCTGTGGCTCTAATTAACATCGCCTTCTGCCTCTCCAGGAGCATACAAGTATCTTACTTTTAGTCCAAACGGCAAGAGTTTTTGACTACCTTGGATGTCTTCAGTAATGCCTGGTTCACACGAGTGCAACAATGAGGCAACAATGGGTGCAACTCCAAGTTGCCTATGTGTTGCTACATTGTTGCTTCAAAAGTTGTCACTACAGCAACTCATTTTTAAACCAATTAGACCCCATTGGATTTTCCCAATAAAAGTTGCCTATGAAGTTGTCACAGCCAAAAGTTGAACGTCGGGAGATATAACTTTTGGTGGGGTTGGCAACTTTTGCATGACAACTTCAAGTTGCTTTTGTGTGAACAGCTTGGCAACACAAGTATATCCGGTAGGCAACAAAAAAGGGGCGGAGCGAAGTGCACGCGTGCGACAAAAAGTGGCACGTGCCGCCACGCTTTTCTCGCTTTTTTCCACACGCATGCAAGCACGAATTTTGTTGCTTGCATGACAACTTTTTGTTGTGCGTCACTGCAGTTGCCTCATCCTGTTTTCAACCGAGCCAACAAAGCTGGCAAGTTTTCCAGAAGTTGCTTGCAAAAGTTGCAACCTACCTGGCAACTACAAGGAAAGTAGGTCGCGCACGTAGGCCAAGCCAGCGAAAAAAAGGGGCGGAGCTACGGAGTTGCCATATAGTTGCCTCTTGCGTTCACATATGACGAAGCAACTTTGGCCAAAATCTATTTTTGATTTGTTGCACATCGAGTTGGCAACTTTTGGGGTCTATTTGTTGGCAGTAAAAGTTGCTCTCGTGTGAACCTAGCATTATGCTATTTTTTAAAAATTTGATTGCGTTCACTGGTTCAAGGCCTGTCACGTTAAATTCTTCATTGTTCATGGCACGTAAGACTGCTGGCAACCTCCTAACCCATTCTGTGTTGCGTTCTCTGTCCATAATTTCTCTGTGATATTGGTAGGTAAACAGGCGTTCAGCTAGATTCTTATTAAAGTTTTCTACTAGGGCCTGTGATCGATGGTTGCCTGGGATCCCTCTCTTAACTGCAACATGATTTTTTAAAAACAGCTGGGTTTACAGAGCCTTTAAACTCTTTTCCATCATCAACTTGAATCATCTTAGGATACTTTAATGGACCTCGCATGTATATTTGTTGTAAAGCCGCAGCCACAGCAGTTGAGCTTTTATCTGTTAAAGGTTCAGCGTCTTTGTATCTTGAAGCCATGCCAACAACTGTCAGAGCATAGGCCTACTTAAACATTTTTCTTCTAACTTTATCATGTGGAAGATACAGCAAGTCCATCTGGTGGGTGTCATTAGGAACTGAATTAACAAATTTAGGCCTTATTATTCTTTTGGGGGCAGGCAAATATATTTGCCAAATTGCCTGTTTTGAAAGCCAGTCTTTCGCATCTGATTCAGACACTCTAGCAGTTTTACTCAGTTTTTCAATAGCAGTCTTTCCTTTCCAATAACCTTCAGGAGAATAACATATTTTGTACTTCGTATTGTCCATAAGAAGGACTGTATTTTAATTATATTTTTAATTGTTTTTTTAGATTGTTTGTGCAAGAATATAGATTGCTCCCATAGCACCCACAATAAAACCAATTTCTACTATTTTCTGTTCTTCAGATGGTTCATAAAAGTCAGACAGTTCTGGCGGTGGCGATGTTAGAAACTTCTTTCCTGTCACTAAGTAATACTCATTCATTGCCTCATCAACGTCTGTAAATGTGTGCTCTGCATGACCCTGTTCCCTTAACTTTTTATTAATAAAGTCTAAGGGAGCAACTCGTCTTTTCTCATAAGCGTCTCTTGCCTTAGCTAAATCTTCCATTGCCTTGTTATGACGTTCTCTCTCTTCATCGGACCGCAATTTACTAAACATATAATTGCTTCCAGAGAAGGCTAAAGCATTAACAATAGCTCCTCCTACCATCATAACTACTCCCGCCATCTTTTTATAAATCAATATTTTCTATATTAATCTTTCTATGTATTAATATTTTCTGGGATAATCCCCTGTGTAACAAGAAAGTCTTTTGAGGCAATCCCTCAGTAATTACAACTATAACCTTAACAACGTCCTCAATGTCTAACCTTCCTAGGTCAGCTGGCTTCATTTTAAACATGTTTTTTGCTAGCACGATATAGCCTATACTAAGACCGCTAATTACAGCAGAGTGGTAAATCGTATTGATAATCTTTTTTTTCATCACTCATCTTTTTATTAACTAAAAAAATAATTAAAATAATCATAATACGAAAGACTGTCTATGTGCTTTTTAATCAGATAATCTTTTGTTGTTAAAGCTAAAAATAAAGTTGCAACTAGTTTTGGCGAATCTTCTATCTTTCCTATGTTGAGCGGTTTTATTCCTAACAAACATTTTGCAAGAGTTGAATAGACTATAACACCAACGATAGGCACTGCATAATTAACCAACTTTAAACTCATGGTTTTAAAAGTATTATTTTAATTACACATACTATACCGTGGCTCACTAATGCAATAAGCGGCAGCAATTTGCTATCCCTGCCTCGTATACAATAAAGTCCCTACGGACAACAAAACCCCTGAAAGGACCTCGTGCCTTCCGCATGCTCAGAACCATCCTCTTTCTGGGCAGCCATTTTCCCGTTAACCCGCGTGTACACGAGCAGCTAAGTATTTTTGATTTTTTCTCGCAATCGATCGTTGTTGTTGCTTTTTCGGGGGGTTTGTCCTTGTTTATGTTTTCATTAAGGGAAAAACGTACGGGAAGCGTTGGGGGGTTTTAAGGCGGGGAATTTAAAGAAGGTTTGGGTTTTTCCCGATTCCCATCTCCCCGGCAGGCTTTTTGTCTCTACCCCCGCCAAACCTCCTCCCCCTTCCCCGTCATTTTCTCCCAAGGGTTACCTCAACTAAAGCGCGGTTGGGGTTTCGTGACAGCGAGTCATTTCTGCAACCCATTTTTTGGGGCGGGGGACCCAGCTCAGTGGGGTTTCCCTGCTGACCCCGCCCCTTTCCCCTTTTTAAACGGTAAACAAACCCCAGCTGCGGTTCTGCCCGCCTCCGTTAGTGCCCCTGTGTCATTTTCACCCTGCGGTTTTTTTACTCCCTAAACATTTTCGATTCCCATGGCGGGAATCGAAGGGAAACCGGGCCCTCTCCCGGAGGGGGGCCGGGCAATGAGGTGGACTATTTGTCCCCCTCCCCCCTCCCCCCCCCGGTGGGCGGATCCAAGGGAAGCAACTCCTGTCAAGGGCTCAATCTCGTTCCCCCCCCGGTTTTTTTCCCCCTTCCCCCGCCCCTTGGGGTTGCCTCGGGTTTTTGGGGCAGCCAAACCGGGGTGCGCCCTTTTTCCCCCAAAGAAACCCCTCGGGGGGACCGGCGCTTTCGGCCCCCATTTTCGGGGGTTGGGGCCAGTCCCACATTCTCACCCCCCCCCCCCCCCCCCCATCATGGGGGTCAGGGCCCTTCGCCTTGGGCCACCCCCAAATGGCAATTTCCCCGCCCTTGGGCTTTTCCCCACCCCCCCTGCCCCGGGGGTTTTCCCCTGGTGGGGGGTTTTTGCCCACCCCTCCCCCCGTGCGGCATCTCTCTCCCAGGCCCCCCCTGCCCTTCGGGGACTGACCCCCCCCCCCGGTATTTTGGGGGAAAATCAGCCACCCCGGCCCCAACTCGGGCTCTCCCCGCGCCCCGCTTCGCCAAAGGGGGGCCCAAACCCCACCCGGGCTGTGGATCCGACCTGGCGGACTCGAGTCAGAGGAAGGGACCAGTCCCCCGGGTTTTCTTATTTTTTCCCAAGAAAACGGTGGCTTTGCTGGTTCCCGGGTTTTTCCGGAGGGGGTTTGTCTCCTCTAAAGGAGGTCAGGGCCCCCTGCCCTTCGGCAGGGGGGAAACTCGCCCTGGGATCTCCCCCATCGGCGGCTAGGCCCCCCTCTTTTCTAAAGGAGCCCAGTTATGGGGCCGCCTCCCAGGGGGGGCCCCAAAAATACAAAGTCGGGGGCAGGGGAGGCGCGGGCCCCCATGCCTGGTTCGGCCCCTGTTTTCCCCTTCCCCGTTTCGTGGGAAAAAGTTCCTTAAACCCAGAGAGCTTCCATTTCCCAAAGGGAAGGGCCCTTCTTGGCAAATGACCCCTTCCCAAACCCCACTTTTTCCCCTCCCCCCAGGGGAAACCCCCTCCTGGCCCAGGGGGGGAAAAAATTAAACCCAAAGGCAGGTTGCCCCTCTCGAGCCCCTCCCTTTTGGCGGAGTGGGAAAAGTCTGCGAGGAGGGGTTTTTGGGGGCCCCTATCTGTTTGGATTCCTTTCAGGGGGACTATTTGTCTGCCCAAAGGTTTCCTAAATTCGGGTTTTCCCTTTCGCCATCCCCCGTCCGCGGGACCCAGCTGCTTGGTGGGCCTTTGTATTTAGTCAAGGGCTGGGGCTTAAGATTTCGGTGGGGCCTTCGCTGGGGGCTCCATCTGAACTCATTTATGCTAGGAGATTTTTCCCCCTTTCCTTTTTTGGCATTTTTCCTTGACCCTTTCCCTCCTTCTGCCCGCGCTTCCCTCAGAGCCTTGCCAGTCAAGTCGGGTCTCGGGTTGGGGAAATTTCCGTACAGGTACCTTTCAAGAGCCGGCCGAGTTAGGCGGACCTCGCCTTTAAAATCAGGCCCCCCCCCCCCCCCCCCCCCCCCCCCCCCGGGTTAAAAAAACGCAAGGCGCCCGCCCCCCTTTCTCATCCCGGGTCCCTTCACCCCAAGGGGGACGCGGTCTTTTGGAAACCCGGGGGGGGCCCAGAGGCAAGCACCCCCCCCCAGGGGTCGGCCTCCGGCTCGGCCCCCGGGTCCGAAACCCTCCCACGCCTCCGCCCGGCCCCCCCCCAATGCTTCCCCCCGACCTGGGTACTTCACCCCAGGGGGGTTTCCTGGGGCATTTGGGCCCAAGGACCTCAGTGCCGGGGGGGGTTTCCCCGCAAGCCCCTGGGCTCTGCGGGGGTGACAGGTGGGGGTTTTCGTCTTCCTTGGGGGGGGTAAAGGCCCCTCTCACTCTTCCCCCCCCCCCCCCCCCCCCCCATTGGGCTCCCCTCGGGATCTGGCGGCCTTCAGGCCTTAGCCCAGGAGGTCCTTTCGTGTTAGCCAAGGGACCCACAGGGGAAAACCCTCTTCCATTTCTCTCCGGGTTTTTATGGCCGAAATTTTTGTGGTTCCCAAAGCTTCTGGAGGAGGGAGCCCGGGGTTCTAAGTTTCCTCCCCCCTTAAAACAGGTTTCTTATCGTCCTCCGTTTTGGAGGGGAAACCCCATGTCGACCCCGCGATGCCATGCCCCCCGGCGAGGGGCGGTATCCATCGGACTTAAAAGAGCGTATTTTTCCATCTCTTGTTTCCCCAAAGGACGGGGAAGTACCTCGTTTCCCGTGTGGAGAAGCCGGGGTTTTTAAATTTTCGGGGCCCTTTTTTTGGGAAATACCCCCGGGCCCCCTTGGGGTTTTCCGAAGGTGGTCGGGAACTTTGCTTGCACGTTTGGGAGAAAGGAATTCGGTGAAGGCCTATCTAGACGCCCCGGCTTCTTCGGGGCCTCATCCCACCCACTCTGTGCCCCCCAGCAAGCCTACAGGTTTTAAGCCTCTGTCAGGGCTGGGGGTTTGTTCCAACGGGGAGAAGTCGATTTTTATCCCGTCGCAGCAGTTTCAGTTTCGGGATGTCCTTCCCCCCACCGCGGCTGGTCTCTCCAAACCACCCGCGCCCGGTTGACTCCGCACCTCTTGGCCCCCCTCCTTTTCCCTTTGGGTCAGGCTCCAGCCCGGAAGCTGGCCTCGCTTCTAGGGGCTTTTGGAGTCCTTGGGCCCCCTTTTTGTACCCCCCGGCCCACTGCACAAAAAAGCCCGGGTTTTAGCGGCCCTCTTTCGCAAGCGTTGGTTCGGGCCCCGACCCTTGTTGGGGCCTTTCCCATCCCTCCCGGTCAGTTGGGGTTCCCGTTACGGTGGTCCAATGGCAATCCCGTCCTGGTTAGCTCAGGGAAGTCCCCATCTCTCCCCCCCCTCCACAGGAGGACTGTTTTCGGAGCGTCCCAAATCCCGGGGGGGGGTGCCCCCGTCCGCTCTCTGACGGCCTCCCGGGCAATGGTCCCCCGGGGATTGGGGTTCCCGGGATAATCAACGGCTGAGCTGGAAAACCGTGTTCCAAAACCCCCAAGGAATTTTTCCCCTTTAGGAAAAAAAAACCCGTTTCCCCAACACCGGGCAACCCCGCCCTTGGGGTGTTATATTAACAAGGGGGGGGGGGGGGGGGGGGGGGGGGGGGGGCCTCACACTCCCTGTTCCGAGGGCGGAACGCTTTCCTTTTTGGGGCGGACACAATCAACCCGGGTCTCGGCCCCCCCAAAGTTCCTGGGAAGTAACATTTTGCGGATCCCCCAGCAGGGGCGGGGACATGGGTTTTTCCCTTTAGAATGGATTCGTCCATTCGATCCCGGAACCTCTCTGGGGGAAATATTGGGTTTAAACCACAGGTTTTGACCTGTTCGCCACCCGGTTCAACCACCCTTTCCAGGGTGTTGTCTCCCCCGTTTCCCGGGTCCGGCAGCGTGGGCTGTGGCCCCCCTGTCCCCCTTGGTCCCCGGGCTGACAGGCTATGCCTTTCCCCCCTTCCCCCTTTGGGAAAAATTTTTCCGCCCAAAGGAAAGGGGGAAAAACCCGCCCCGCTGTTTCTTGGGGGCTCCACGCTGGGGGCCCCCGCGTTTGGGTTTCCCCGGAAAAAATGTTAAAATCCGTCCCCCCGTTGCCTCCGATTTCGCTCCTTAAAGGGAAAAATCCCTGCTTCAGCCGCGGTTTAGGCATTCCACACGGCAATTTCCCAAAAGGGCTGCATTTCAGCCTGGCTACTGTGGGGACGCGGGGTGTCTGAAAGAGGCGCCTCCCAGCAGTAATCGGCCCTTTTGGAACATGCCCCCAAAAGGGCAGGCACCCCAAAGCGTCTATAGGTTTCCCCTGGAATGGGGTGGCTCTTTGGTGCTCAAACCACACAGTATCAATTTTAATTTTCCTTTGCCCAAAGCCAATTGGCCCAACCCACCTTGCCCTTTTTTTCATCGGAAAAAGAAATCCCTTTTAGCCTCCCCTTTTTTAGAGTTCACAGGGCGGCTATTTCCACCCCTATCCGCCAGTTAGGGGGGGGGCCCCCCCTTCTGGGGCGACCCTTTTTTTCGCGGGAAATTTGGGCAAGGAACGGGCCCCAAAGGAGGCCCGTTGCCCCGCCCCTATCCCCGGGGTGGGATCCTTTTTTTAGTCCTTCCTTCCCCCCAGGTCCCCCTTACGGCCCTCCCAGAGTGTTCTCTGAAATTTTTCCTTTTTCCCTTTAAAACAGCCTTTTTTTCGTTTTTCCCCGGCCTCAGGGAGGCGCTGCAGTTTAAAATTTCCCCTCCCCTTGTGGCTTTCCTGTGGAGTAGCCCCCGAACCCCCGGGTGGCTCGCTATCCCCTTCGCCCCCCTCCCCGAATTTTTTGGGAAAAAAACCAGTTTGCCAGGTTTTTTTCCCGGGCTAAAACTCCATTCTTCCTCTCACTTTCTTTCTCGCCCGGACGACGGGAAGGGCCCCCACTCTCGGGCCCGGGGGGGCGCTCTTCGGGAGTATTAGGAAAAAGCACAAAACTTTCTCCAAGCAGCGCCACCTGTTTCTCCTTAAAAACGAAAGTTATAAGGAGGACTCAGGCGCTTTCAATCCCCTCGATGGTGAGGGGAAGTATCAAAGTGCCCTACGCGAACCCCAAGGGGGGTTTTTTTTGTTTTCTCACCCCAGGAAACCCCCTGAGATTAGGGCCCTGGGGGTTTCGCTGGCGGTTTTCTTTCATAAGCCAGGGATTCAGAGGTGTTAGATGCCGCTATTGGGGGTCCCCCGGCACCCTTTATCCAATTTTTGGGCTGCGCGAAGATGGGTCTGGGGGCCCTCCATCAGCTGTGGGGGCGCAACATCCCTCTCCCCCACACGTCCCGGTTTTTTTTTTTCTCGCTCCTCCAGGCGGGGAACCCGGGGAGCCCCCCTTCCAGGTAGTGCCCAAACCCGCATTTGTGGGGCCACGGTTAGTATGGTAATTAAAAAAGGAAATTTTTTTTTCTTAAAAAATTTCGTTTTTAAACTAAAATACATACCGGGGCCCACAAAAGCCCCCCCCTACCTCCCCCCCTTTTGGTTCCCTCAGGAGTTCTCCCTCAGGGTTTAATACCTCGAAAAAAAAGTTTTTCTGGCCCTGCGCCAAAGGGGACGAGGCCCTTTCAGGGGTTTGTTGGGCCGTACGGACTTTTTTGTATACCGGAGGGGAAAGGGGTTGCAAATTGCCTTTTGCCCCCTTTTTTGGGATTGGAGCCCCCGGGAAGTATTTTTAGATTAAACGAAAATTTTTGAATAAAAAAATTTCCCTTTTTTAGATTTGAAAATAATACAGCATCGCCGTCAGCACAGCAAACCCCCAAATTTAACCCAAAAAACACCCCTCACAAACCCAAAAGATAAATTTTAATTTTTAAAGTATTTGCTGGTGTTGTTGTTTTGGGGGGGGGTTTTTTGCATACAAATGTCTGACGCCATACTTTGCAGCAAAGTCACAAAACCCCCACAAAAACAGTTAAAGAAGAAGAACCTCCTTCTGCAAAAAAGTGCAACCCCCTGTTGTAGGGCCCATTTTTTTATGGGTAGTTTTTAAAAACTAAATAAAGTACAAATTAAGAACTAGATAAGTACAAGTTAAGGTTTGTTTTAGAAAAGTACTTGTAAGTTAAGTTCAAATTAAAATTTCAAGTAAAAAAACAAAAAAATATGTTTTTTGTTTTAATTTCTGTTAGGTTTTTAAAATTATGGGTTTTTGTTATGTTCTTAAGTTAAAGTATAGTTGGTTTTTAAGTTAAGAAAAGCCAAGTCAGTCAGTTAATCTTTTAAATTTTTCCCAAAATGTCCTCGCATATAAAAAACTCAGGATTGACGAAAGTTCTTTGTTTTTGTTGGGGACTGGGGGATTTTTTGTTAAACAGCGTGTGTTTTTTGATGAGAGTAGAGCGAGATTAATTTGTGTGATAAAATCTTTGTTTTCAAAGGAGCTTGCTTGTATTTGTGGAGTTATATTTTTTTTTTTGACAACTTCTTTACTTACTTTACAGGTGCTCTAAAGCTTGTAGTTGGGTTTTTAGGGGCCCAAAATTAATTGTTTGGGTTTTTTTTTGTAATATTTACATCTTTACGTTGTGTGGATTCCCCATATTTTTCCCAAAAACGTTTTGTTTCAGTTTAAAGAGTCTTTTTCTAAAGCTCGTGGTTTGGGTTCAAAGTCGTTTTTTTTTGATGTACGGCCTCATAAAGGATCTGATCAAAAGCAAAGTTCTATGAAAAAGCAGTCGTTTCGTCCCTTGTCTTGGGTAAAAAATGTAACGTCTGTAATGCAAACATACTTATTTTGGAGAGATTGGGAAAAGTTTTAGGAGGTTTGTGGGGGTCATTTTAAACTTTTGCGGCCAGGGATAATCGTTGTGGAGGTCATGCAGTTCATGGGTAATTAAGTCTCTTCAAGAATAAACCATACTGTTGATCTGACGTCAAACTGTTCAAACTTTAATGCTCCCCCTTTAATATTATTTGACCTGCCCCGTGTACATCCTGAAGTTACGTAATGGAAGCGGCTGGTAGGCCCCTCCATACGATTGGTTTGCGTTAAAATACATTTGATGTTGGGTTGGGTTTTGTGGGGCATGTCGCTAAAAACTTGTTGTTGGGTTTGCGTAAGGATGTGGGGCCCCGCTAATCTCCCCTTAAAAACCCCCCTTTAAAACATTGGAGGTGGGTGATAATATTATGCAAATTTAATTTTGTGACTAAGAAAAGCATCCCAAGTAACCCCGGGGGGAGATGAATTGATGAGTTAGACATATTGTTTCATGCATGTAGATCTGTTGTTGTTTTTTTGTTGTCGTACCCTGGCTAAAAGACTCCAGGGATCATCCGAACAGCCGAAGTATTGAAATATGGCACAAATGCTCAGCTGGGGATGGAACATTACGTGTGTGCGTTTTTGTTACCCCGCCACAGGGGCACACTCGATTCGGGGGATTTGGGAAAACTGAAAATGTTATGCTAGGAGCTTGTACGACTGAAGACATCCCCACATAACTATGCAGAGCATAACAACATTTTGATGTAGCCTTGGTGTTCTGGCCTATGTCAATTGGTCTGACACAGCCTTAAGCCAAGGCGTATGTAGATCTGTAATTCTGAAAGACGTCTGCCAAATAAACACACGTCAGCCAATAAATATTGATCATGATAATCGCCCATTGTTTGACAGTGTAATTCTGTCCAGGCTTTCTGTGCGTATCGTAGTCAGCATCAGTTATGTCTTTGCCTCTAAGACTAGAAAAGGGAAAACGCCTTTAGGAGGAACGCAGTTTCAGATCAAACCTGTCCCACGAGTTCATGTATTCTAAGGATAAACTCCTTTACGCACTAAAGACGGATCAAAATATTTGCATGTGTGTGCATGTATGTGTGTGTGCATGGTGTTGTGGCGTGCATGCGTGCGTGCGCGTGTATGTGTGCGTGCGTGGTGAGTGCATGTGCGTGGTGTGAGCGTGTGCCCAGCACATGTGTGTGTGTGGTGTGCATGTGTACATGCTTCAGTAAGAGGGTGCAGAGTGGGGGTGTTTTCAACATGGGTGCTCGCATGCCTCTGGATGGGAGAGAGGGTCAAAGTCACAAACGTTCTGTGCTATCTGGCTTCAGACGCTGACAAGCATAGCACAATTTTCTCTCTTCGCAATTTTCTGGATTTTTCTCTTTTTCATGCTTTACCAGTTTTTCTCCGAACACTTGATAACACGCTGAGCGGACCAGACTGCAAAATCTGTAGTACAATCACTTTTCTACTAATATCTCCCATAACTGTTTTTTTCTGGTCACCAACGCCATTGATCCCAACACAATATGACTAAACTTTTTAACCCTCAACAAGCAATTCTTTAACTCTTATTTTCATCACCAGATTACCTCTTTCCCTCGCCTGTCTTCACTACTCTCGATCTTACTCCTCCCCCTATGCTTTCCTCAACACATCACCACACTCTTAACTTATACGTCCACCCAATACCATTTCAGATTTCTTTCTTTTTCTTTTTCTTGCCTTCCTTTAGAAGCAACAACACTGCCAACAACTCCTGATTTTCAATCTCTATTTGCCTTACAATGGGTTTTTTTTTTTTCGCATTACTTTTCATTACCAACCCACTCACATTTTTCTGGGTTTATTCTCTGCAAAAGAAAAGGTTTAAACAAAAGATAAAAAACAAACATCATTACGAACCCACTCACATTTTTCTGTGATATTCTCTCCAAAAGAAATGGTTAAACAAAAGATAAATACAAACATCATTACCAACCCACTCACATTAAAAAAATTTCTGTGATATTCTCTCAAAAAGAAAAGGTTTAAACAAAAAATAAAAACAAACAAACAAAAACAAAAGCAGCAAAAATAGCCTATCTCCCCTGGTATCACAATTTGCTATTTTTCACTACCACCTCTTTGACTCTACTCACCATTTCCATCTCTTTCTTTTTAAGTCATTTTCCACACCCCTTAACACCCCCTCCCTCTTCTATTCCCCTTCCACCTCCCTTCCTCTCCTCCTCCACTTTTCTTCATAGAACAAGCTAGAGGTCAAGAACCACAATTTTCTAACCCCCCCCCCCCCCCCCCCCCCCCCCCCCCCCCCCCCCGTTCTCACCTCATAGTGACTGCGGATGGATGCCATCTGTTCCTGGGACCGGTTCATCTGGTTGGGCCAGCTCCTGCTTCTTGGCTAGGATCTGGTTCAACTCCTGTAGCTCCCGCCACATCTTGGCTTGCCGCAGCACATGCTCTGTGGACCTGGCCCGTGAATCAGGGGTTTCAGGTATGTCCTGTAGAGGAAAGGAGTTGATATGATGCATAAGATATATATATATATATATATATATTATATATATATATTATATATTATATTTATATATATATATATATTATATATATATATATATATATATATATATATATATATATATTTATATACAACAAACTAATAAATTCCAAGGATAAGTACCGCACCGTTCCAGCAACTTTCAGAGCAGCTTGGTGTTGCAATGACTGCAAGAATATTGAATTATAAAACAAAGCTTGCTCTTATGTCTTAGATTGAAGAAATAAGGGGAGCACTTGTGTCTTAGAGGATATCTTTTTTATTTTTTACTTTTCACAAGAAAATGTAGCTTGTTTTGCTCTTTTATGATTTTCTTTTGCTTCTTAGATGGCACCTTTGGTTGGTTTTTTGAAAACTCAACAAACATAATACGGTATTGCACACCAACCTTTTCTGGGATTGTATTCTTCTTTAAACTGAAAAGGCAGAGGAGTCAAATTACCACTTTCCGCGGTCACTGAGGAGAAACCACCAAGTTTCGAAATATCGGTATATGACCAGGAGTTATATGTTAGTGAGTTTCCTCTCTATTGGAGGATGTCTCACCCTTGGAGAATATAAGCTTGCTGAAGGCTCATTTTGAGAAGCATTTATTTTATTTTCCCCATTCACCCACTCAAGCACATACTGTTAGTTAGGCAGAATCATCTACCACTGCAGATATGAATGCTATCTCCCCTTATTTCTTCAATCTAAGACATAAGAGCAAGCTTTGTTTATAATTCAATATATATATATATATATATATATATATATATATATATATATATATATATATATATATATATGCCTATCCAATACCATTTTCATATATATACACATATATATCCAAGTAAAGGCTGTTCTGCACAATTCTTAGCTGCTGACAATGCTTGGGTTATTAAACAGCAGACTGTTGGACACCTTTTGACCTCCCTTGCATCTTTAAATGGATCCTCAAGCATTGGCTCAAAGATTTTCCCCTAGATTTTAAACTGTTTATACAATGAGTTTAGTTTTTTAGCAACTTACTTTCTTACCACACTTTCTTTTTGTTTCACTTTTCAACCCATCGCTGGCTGCTTTGGGATGCTGCTGGATTCTTTTTTTGAACCCTTGGTGGTGATAACACCAGTGAATTATGGACTGTGGTGTGTCTCCACTTGATGCCAAGGAGCACAGACACAATCAACCGTGTCTCCTTGATGAGTCTGACCCAGCGGATGAAAGGCCTAGAAGCAGGTCGGCAATATGAACAGATCTATCTTCAAAAGAGATTACAGTGGTTCCCATATGCTGCTTGGGAAGAGTTAATATATTTTTCTGATTTTATGTTCTCATTTTCTTACTCTACCTCCTGTTCCACAGCCCAGCCCCCTTTTTATTACAAAAGCCTTTGCCAAGTCATTAATATAATGATGGGAGGGTTGTTAGCCTGCACTTGTTTATCCCCACAAATTCAGACCTGTTTACCCATACGATTTCGCCGTATTTTTGTACGCGTAATTGACAGAAATACGATAAATACGGCAAATGGGAAAAAATACGGCAAAAAAATAATCCGACTATAATCATTACTGTACACTGCATTTTCCAAGGAACAGTAATATTGACAGAGCTGCCGTGTGTTATCCTCACTTCTCTCCTGGCGACTTCTCATGTCAATGTTTTTGATTGGCCAAAAGAGTACCAGTAGTACTAGCGATCTCTCATGTCAATATTTTTGATTGGCCGAAAGAGTACTGGTAGTAGTAGTTGTCGGGGCTCGAGATTTGGCGTGGTTTCGGTGTCGCCATTTTGTGTTCTCTGCGCTGCATTGACCGGTCCAAAACTGCTAGGCCTACCAAAACATTGAGCTACAAGAAGTGCCACGAAAATGTCGAAACGTCCCTCTGCTGAAGTTGACGGTCCTCAAACCAAAAAAAAAAAAAAAAAAAAAAGAGAGAGCAAGAATTTCTAGACAGGTATTGCCAGATACCAGGAATAGCTGCGTACATTTACTGCAAGTATTGTAACAAAGACATTTCAATCGCTTCTTCTGGACGTTATAGCAGGATCAAGAGGCCAAAATTGTGTCAGTTCGAGGTGAAACTTGGGTGGCTACAATCCAACCACACAGACGTGTTAAGAAATGCATAAAAGACCACCATATATGGTGTTATATGTTGAGCAAAATATGAAAAAAAAATAAAGAAAGAAATTTTTTTTTTTTTAATTTTGCGCGCTGGTGACCTCGTTTTTGAGTGAACCAGTATTTTAGAATAGAAGAAGAAGAAATATTTTGCGCGGGGATCCACGATAGCGCAGTTGGATAGACTTCAATTTGAATTGTCTCCCTTCTTGTCTGCGCGACGAAAACAAAGCTGACCATGCCAAAATGGCAACCAAGTCATGTTGTTTACATTTTGGCGGAGACGATTTTAAGAACAAGAACCTGTTAATTTGAGTGCAGCTACACACAGCAGTCTACACATCCGGTAGGTCCGTGAGCAGGACTTGGCCTAACGGCCTTCGTTCATTCGTCCTTCGTCCTCTCTCGGGCTTCGCCCTACTCTAATCTAAAGACCATCGATTCTGCTTTGGAGTAGACTGGGACACTACGCGGCAAAGTGGCACGCGGCAATCTGGCACGCCCGGGTCCGCCATCTCACCCCTCCCCCAAGAAAAAAAATCGTGCTCGTCCAGGATTTGAAATGGACCTCTCGCACCCAAAGCGAGAATCATACCCCTAGACCAACGAGCCAACTGACGAACGGGGCAAAATCATAGCATACATGTACATCGAAACACGCAACCCGAAGTGCAGACGATGATGGCGGATCTACCGGATGTGTAGACTGCTGTGTGTAGAGCTCTGGGCTCTGCATTGGTTAAATTTCACCTCAAAGTCGTTGAGCACCGCAATTAAAAAGGCTGAAGTTTGGAAAACATTAGGAGTCCGTGAATCGGATGTAGCAAGCAAGTTCTTAAGTATCACCCCTTCAAATGTGTCGGACGCAAGTAATTTACTGTATCATCAACACTGCTACACAAAATTTACTCTTCAGTCACGCATTGATTCCGCTCTCAAGAAAAAAACAGAAACTTGCGCATCTGCCCCTGAATCAACAAACAGTTGCCCATCATTGCGATCGTCGAGTGTGGTGTCGTCAGCCCCACGGAAGAAATCATGCGTGTTTCCAGACATCGGTTTGATCGGCCAGAAGGAAAGGCGTTGGGTCAACCAGAGAGGATTTCGAGTCCGTGACAAGCTAAGCACTGTAAGTTTTCTTAAGAGTTAGCCTAATGTTAATGTATGCATGTGTGTGATTACATTGATAATGATGTTAACCTTTACCAGACTCCTGGGGTCACCCACGACCCCACAACACACAAAAAGGGTTAGGCCTAGGCCTATATCTCTAAAAGTATTTGAGCAATCTTCATGAAATTTAATGACTTTGTAAAATACCTAGCCTAATTGGCTTTAGGTATGAAAAATTTTACATGTATGTAGCCTAGGCCTATAACTTTACTCGAATGACGTAATTGGACGCTTTCTTTTTAACTATCTTGAAACGATGGCGGGGGTCGTGGATGACCCCTACAATTTAAAGAGTAGAATGCCGCTTATGCCTAAAGCGATGGCGGGGGTCGCGGAAAAAACCCAACTCGCCACAGAAGAAAAAAGTGTGTGTGCCGTTCCTTATTGCCGCCCCATGGCAGGAACTGAAAGAAACGTCAGACAACAGTTTTACGTCTTGTCGGCGTCCAGCATCAAAAGGTATGTCATCTAATAAAATCAGTGAAAATGATTCATGTATTGTATTATCTGAACAGTCATTAATCCATACTAGGCTATTTACATGAGTGTAAGATGTGTGCTACCTCTACTTCCGAGCGGCAATGCCTTGGAGGAGGGGGAGGGGGGGGGGGGGGAGGGGTGGTAAGGTGCCAAAGAGAGAAAAGAGAGAGAGAGAGAGAGAGAGACATTTCATTTATGTCTGCATCCTCCTTTTTAGTACCCAAAACATATGAGCTTGTGACAAAAGGGTGATCGTCCAGCCCCCTTTGTATATTTATCGCACAAATAAAGAATTAAAAAATCCCAAATTTGCTTCTTTATTTATTGCTTGATGTTTTATAATCCCTTGAAGAGTACATAATATAACATGGTGAGTTTGGGTGTCTGCCTTTCATTTGAAAATCCCCAAAGGGTTGTCGCTTTTTTAGATAAATTTTCCCGTTCAAGATGGCGGACGAGTGATGCGGTTGGTGTCGAAGCCTGGATACATATCTAAATTGCATACCATCACAACAATATGAATAAAGGGTGCAGAAAAAATCAACGGCGAACATGTTAAAATAAAAACCGGTTCCATTTCTGTTTGTTTTCCGATGCTGTCAAGCGGTAAAAATCCGTTTGACAGTCGTAACGCTGTATGTCAAATCGCATCCCATGGGGATGCTACTTTGAGGCTGTATGAGCTGCATCCTGTAGTTAATTTACCTCTGTTCAGGAGCAGTTATGTCCCTTGATATCTTAATGGAGTGTCCTGCGCGTGCCTGTACCCATCGTCAACACAGCGCAGGCCTCCAGGGGTGGTACAGGACTGCTCTAATGGGCAGGTAAAGGCAGTGCTTCTCTGGGTCCTCCCCAGCACCTTCGGGTGTTTCTTTTTCTTCTTTGCCTTAACTAGGCTGACCCTGGAAAAAAGGTCCAGTGGCGGTGAGGAAAGCCCCACTGACCACAGGAAAGTCCTGTTGACAGGGGGAAAGACTATAACTTTGGATTCTCTCTTGAGGGCACATAGGACCGTATGGCGAAGGCTTGGCTGTGTCTGGAGTGGCACCGTCTTCATCTGTCCGTGGGGCAGGGGTGGTTGGGTCTGGGGGGTGTGCTCGGCAGCTGGGGGGTGGGGGTTTTTCGCCGGGGGGCTCTGCAGTCATGAAATAGGGGGCTGGTACACCCATGGGGGATGCTACTTTGAGGCTGTTATGAGCTGATCCTGTAGTCTAATTTACCTCTGTTCAGGAGCATTTATGTCCCTTGATTCTTAATGGAGTGTCCTGCGCGTGCCTGTACCCATCGTCAACACAGCGCGGGCCCTCCGGGGTGGTACAGGACTGCTCTAAGGGCAGGATAGGCAGTGCTTCTCTGGGTCCTCCAGCACCTTCGGGTTGGTTTTCTTTTTCTTCGATTGTTTTCGATGCTGTCAAGCGGGTAAAAAATCCGTTTGACAGTCGTAACGCTGTATGTCAAATCGTGTTGGTCAGCAAAACTTTTCGATCGTTCACATCAGGTTCGGTACGGTTCCGTGTTCATTTAACTCGGCATGTGGACAACACTAACCGAATGGAGAAAGTGTTTTCCGAACCAAATTCGATTCAGTGGCAGCAAACGGCGCGAAATCCATACGGTAATAAGCATTTATGTCAGAAAATAACGACCTTTATTTTTTTCTCGAAATTCTACTAACAACGAACTTACAGATCCCATGCCGTGTTTTAAAATAGCACCCAAGGCAAAAGGGTTTTTCAAATCGAGGCTGGAGCTTTCGTCAAGAAGGCCCTTTTCGAAGCAGAGAAGGTGTGGAAATGTATGTCCACAATCATTCGACCGTCAGAAATCTTTAAAACGACTGTCAAATGCATAACGCCCGTCCAAAAAAAATGATAGAAACTTTTGGTTTTTCAGCTGTTCTCTAAAATGTGTTTCCTGTAAATGATTAAAATTCTAAGTGAACCCAAATTTAGAGTGGGGCAATTTAACGGGATTTCCCTCAACTTTCGGCATGTTTTGTGCGTGACACAGGATTAGGGAAATCGTTTTAGCGTGTCCGAAATAACGACCGACGGATATTAAGTTAATCAATGTATAAATTTAATGAATTATACGTAAAACTGGGGCAGAAAACAGCTTGGAATTTCATTTTGCTTTTTCTTTAAATACATGACAGAACTAAAGTTAGATCATAGGTTAGTGGGAAATCTGGCGATTATTTGACAGTTGTTATGTCATAGTTGAAGACATTATCACCAGTATGTCAGTCGTAACGACCCATCGGTATCTCTTGTGATTAATAAATGATAGTTTATTTCCATTGTAATACATATTTTTTTGAAGAATTGAAAGTGCACATTTTAGGCTATTTCCATAATGCTTTTTGATATAATGTGGAGGAGTGGGAGACCAGCAACCAGATTCCACCAGCCCATTTCCTCCCAGTCCCTCCATGTATCCCTCCTCCAGCCTCCTCCCCCCCCCCCCCCCCCCCCCTCACCCCTTTCTCCTTTCTTTTTTTTTCCTGGGCCCTTTTTTCAACTAACTGGATTCAGTTAGGTTTTTTTCCCTCTATCCAGTCTAAATTTACTAAACAAGCAGTTTTGTTCGGTTTTTCTCAAATCCAACCCTTTAAATTTAAGTTAGATAAAGGATGATGATAAACTCCCTGAAATGCAAACATAAAAGTAAACAAAGCAGGAGTATTTAGTTACTGACCAACATCAATGAAAACAAAGTACTGGTCCTGATGGCGTTCCTGGCAAGCTCTTAAAATTATGTGCCATGAAATGAGTGAGGTATACCAACCACTTACCAAGCTTTACTGGACCAGGGGGTAATACCCGATGAGTGGCGAGATGCCAGCATTGTTTCCGTTATTCAAAAAGGGTGACAAAAAAAAAGCAGAGAACTATAGACCTGTATCTTTACATCCCTACACAAAACTACTTGAACACATAATATATAGTAGCATAATGGGGCCATCTTGACAATATGACTTCTTAAATAATGCCCAGAAGGTTTTAGACAGCAAAGGAGTTGTGAGACTCAACTTATAAAAAACTCTCAAATGATTTTAAAAACTTTTAAACAACAGACAGCAAATAGATGCAATTTTATTAGACTTTTCTAAAGCCTTTGTAAGGTTGACCTGAGGGCCTGCTGCTTAAATTAGAACACATCGGCATTGGCGTTTCTTTGCTAAAAGAGCTAGATCATTCCTCGTTTGGGAGAACGCAGAAAGTTGTTGTGGAAGGGTCGTCTCCATTGTAAACCAGTCTTGTCAGGTGTACCAAGGGAACTGTTCTGGGGCCCTTGTTTTTTTTATTTTTATAAATGACATAAGTAGAAATCTCTCCCCGGAACTACTATAAGGCTTTTTGCCGATGACAGCTTGTATATAGAACAATCAGAAGCAAGAATTTATACACGCATTCTTACAAGAAGATTTTAAACGCTTTTCAAGAGTGAGAAAGAACTTGGAAAATGGAATTTCATCCCCAAAAGTGCCAAGTGTTGCGTATATATGTAACAAACACTCACCAACTAGATCAGAATATTCTATTCATAATATTTAATTCTTAAAGAAACCAATGCTGCAAAATATTTAGGGATGATTATAGATGTCGTCTTTAATGGAAGAACATTACAATTTAGTATGTAAGAAAGCAAAAAACATCTTAGCTTTTTATAAGGAATATCAATGACTGCCCCAAAAGGTTAAAAACCACCCGCTACAAAACATTGGTTAGACCAGTTCTGGAATATGGTTGCCAGTTTGTTTGGGATCCTTACCTTTAAAGGGCATTGATAACCTCGAAAAGATTCAAAAAGAGCAGCACGGTTGTAAAAGGGGAAAACATCAGAGAAAAGGGGAATACCAGAAAGAACATGAGGGAAAATTTGAATGGAACCCTTAGAAGAGAGAAGAGCTTTTATCAAACTTAAATCTTCAAAGGCAGAGCTTAAACTAATACTTATTCAGTGGAACAACTAGTATTGAATAAAAGCAGCACCAGGAGTGGCGGTCAATGTTATACCATTTCCTGCATCAAATATTGACAGCCTCTTACATTCATTTTATCCTAGTTCTGTACGGCTGTGGAACTCACTGCCGGGTGCCATCAAGATTGCCACAAATGCAGTCTCATTAAAAAAAACAAATTGATACGACAGTTTTGGGGAAACTGCATATTGGATTTTCTATTTTAACTTCCCCAGATATTTTATGGTTACCCGGGCCTGAATTTGGCCATTGCTTTTAACCTCTTGAATATCGAGTGCGACCCTTGTTGCCAAATTTGCTCCAGGGGCCAACAGTCTGAGTCGCACTATTTTATGTTATTTTATTTTACTTTTTAAAAATGCGCGCTGGTGACCTACTCGTTTTTTAGTGAACCAGTATTTTAGGGAACAAGAGGAAGTACTGGGGGAAAATTCAGCCCCCCCCCCCCCCCCCCACGGCAAAGCAAAAAATCAGTCATTGATTTGGCTTTTCCCCGAATAGAAGTGGGGGGGTGTGTAAGAGGTAGGTTGGAAATCACCTGAAGCATACCAAATTGATTTTGTTCATGAACATTTTTATTTTGATCACTTGTTTTTATGCAGTTAATTCCAAAAAAATTTCCTAAAAGTATTTTTGTATTATTTGTTTGACAAAGAAGTTTGTGTTTTCCCAGGTCTTTGCATCCTCTTTCTTCATCAAGGAAAAGAAGAGAAAGTCTGGTGGGAGAATATGCAAAAATCTGTTTACATCTTGTAATTTTGTTGTTTAAACCCTAAAATGTATTTTCATATGATTTGTAAGCGCTCTGAGCTTATTGAGAGAGCAGGTGCCCTAAAGTCATGTTATTATTGTTACTGTCAAACTGTTTCTATTCATTTTGATCATAAATAATCTAATTCCTGTCAGCACATGAGCAGTTTGTTGAGTATGTCCAACAGTGAGGGCATAACAACTGTCAGATGGATTCTATTTAAGGTGTCTGCATGATCATTGTGACTTTTTTAGCTTGTTTTAAGGCCTTCATGTGTAAAATGTAACATAACAATAGAACTGTACTCAAAGGAAAAGGATGTCCATTTTTTTTAATGACTGTTGTTTTTTTTTTGCATTGTTGGGAAATACTTGGGTATGCCA
>JAFLJL010014634.1:17500-25000 GCA_018398815.1 Conus ventricosus | reverse complement strand
TTCTTTCAAAGTTAAGAGTGAAACTGAAAGAAACTGTAGAAAGTATCTGTATATTTAGTATAATTTTCTGTAATTTGTAGGATGATTTCACTTTTCCTTGTTCTTCCAGTTTTTGCAGTAAATGATGTGTATATTTATTGAATATGTTCAGTGTGTGTGTGTGTGTTCGCTCGTTCGTACTTCTGTTTAACGTCTGTTCACTTTGAGTGACATTAGACATGTGTGTGTGTGTGTGTGTGTGTGTGTGTGTGTGTGTGTGTGTGTGTGTGTGTGTGTGTGTGTGTTTTGCGCGCACATGACATTCTATGAGTTTTCATAGTGCATGTGTGTGTGGTATCATGTGTCAGTTCGTCTTGAGTTTAATGCCTTTCTGCTAAAACTAGTAAAAGGGATACTGAATAAAACGGGGGTTGGGGTGGGGCTGGAGTGTGTGGAGAATTAGAGAACCGGAGAATGTGGTGATTGACGGTGAGACAGAGACGTGTTAGAGTATGTGCGTGCACATGCACCCACACACTCGTGTACATGTTTTGTCTGTGAGTCTGTGTGTGGGTGTTCACTGTTGTGTACGTGTGTGTGTCATGTGTGAGTGTGTACACTTGTGTGTGAGTGTGAGTGAGAGAGAGAGAGAGAGAGAGAGAGAGAGAGTGTGTGTGTGTGTGTGTGTGTGTGTGGTTGTGTGTGTGTGTGTGTGTGTGTGTGTGTGTGCGTGCGTGCTAAATGAGCTGTGTCATTATTACTAATTTCAAGTAGCAAAACTGCATCAAAACAGTATTGTAATGTTCATGTTGTAACTGTATATATTCTTTCTGTTTCAGTGTCAGACAGATGTTGATACATTAATTGCTGCAGCAAAAGCACAGAATGCTGAGCACGTATTGCGGCATTTACAACTGCAGGACCCAGCCTCTTATGTAAATAAAGTAAGTGTGTTCCCACAACTTTTCCAGTTAACCTTTCCCGTACGCCGTGGGTCCCCATGGACCCACAGGGGTAATTTTTAATTGATAAAAAAAAAAGTGTTAAAGCTGTCTTCACTAAATTTTGTGACTTTGTCAATATAGCATAGCCCACTTATGTACCAAAATTTCTTTGTTTTTGTCAAAAAACGAAAGAGTAAACAAACAACAAACGTCCCAGTACGTCGTGGGTCCGAGCGGACCGAGCGGACCCATACTTTCAAAGAACAAACCTTGAGCGCCGTACGTCGTGGGTCCGAGCGGACCCATGCTTTTAAACAGAACAAACCTTGAGCGCCGTACGTCGTGGGTCCGAGCGGACCCATGCTTTGAAACAGAACAAACCTTGAGCGCCGTACGTCGTGGGTCCGAGCGGACCCCATGCCTTCTAAAGACACAGAATCTGAACCTCCCGTTTGCAATCCATTTCCCGCAAAGCGCTAGCCTCAGCAGAATGGCTGACATCACTGACATAAACACGCGACTGCTGCGCATGCGCATGTGGCCAAATTTTGCTACAGTGGCGGGAATCGCTCTCTCTCCACGTGTCTCTGGGACTGCAAGTTCGACGTCAAATTCATCAGATCTGCTTTCTAAAATAATAATAATAATGAATATTTATATAACAGACTGCCCAGAAGACTGCTCTATGTGCTTTACAAAAATGACAATACATGTATGCATGACAACTAACGATTTTGAAAGCAGAAGTGCAAAAATGACAATACATGTATACATGACAACTAACGATTTTGAAAGCAGAGGTGCAGTGACCAATTCATCAGAGTACTGTGTTTGGATTGTAGGCCTACACACTACTTGTAACGGTACTGTACGAGATACCGACGTCTACCAGCAGCAGGCCAGACCTGGTAACATAAGCATCCTCCTGGTGCTCCAGCTTCTGTAGCCAGTGTGGTGGGTATGTGTGTGTGTGGTGTGTGCGTGTGCGTGGCGTGATTGTGAGTGTGTCGGGGTGCATGCGGACGCAAACTTGCCAATTTCACCCATTATTTTATCTGCTACATACATAAATAAATTTTAGATTATCCACCTAAAAACGAATTTTCCCTTTTAGTTCCAATTTAACCAATGCTGAAAGAATGAACAATCCCGGGGGAGAACAGCTCCGGTCCCCCGTTCCGCCGCTTTTAAAAAAACTCCGCCTTAAAAAAAATCTCCCCCGAAAAAAAAAAAAAAAAGCTGGGCCCCCAAACGCGTTTTTTTTTCTCCCAATCTCGGCGAGACGCCCCGGGCGAACCCAAATGGGCGGGTTTTCTCGGTTGACCGGCCAACCACTGCCATCCGTTACAGCGCCGATCGACCGAGTGTCATTTGTGAGTCGGGCGTCGAACGAAATCGAAAAAAAAAGGAAAAAATATCCCAACCTTGGGAAAGAAAATGGCTCGAGGAAGAGGTTGGGGGGAGTAGATTTGGGATAGCATATGCAAAAGCGTGAAACGGGGCGATGTTTGCTTGCAACAAGAAAATCACTTCGGAAGTCGTGGCTTCATTACGAGGGGGGTTAATTGTGTTTTTTTTGACTAAGAATACATTGTAGTAAAAAAAAAAAAAGGTTCCAATGAGGGTGTAATTTTGGACAAAGATTCAATTGAAAGCTTCTTCGTGTGTAGGGTTTTCACAGATCGTATGACCCTCACTACAGATCAACCTCTTGAACTGAAAATAAAGAATTTCGAAAGAAAAAAATCCCAGCAAAGATTGAATTCTCCCCAAGGCCCACTGAAGCAAAAAGAAAAAACCTACTTCTACTATACTAGCATAAGGCCAAATTTTTTTGTTTTTATGGCCTTTTTGAAAAACTAAAATTTTTAGTTTAGTTTTAAAAGTAATGCCTTGTGTAAAAGGTTTTTAATAACAGAATTGATTTTTGTTCAATTTAATGGGGGCAAAGAAACATTATTTTTGTTTAAATGGATTTTATTTTTTATATATTAAAAAAATGTTCAAAGCTTTTCCAGACCCCCAACACAAAAATCCCCCCTCGCTTTTTTTAAAACTGTTTCTATCCCTATATCTTGATTTAAAGAAAAAATAAAATTAAAGAAAAAACAATAAAAAAAAAAAAAAAAATTAAATTTTTTAAAAAATTTTAAAAAAAAAAAAAAAAAAAAAAAAAAATTTTTAAAAAATTTAAAAAAAAAATTTTCCCCCCCTTTCCCCCAGTTTTTTCCCGAAGAAAAAATTTCCCTCCGAAATTGAAATTTTTTTGTTAATTATTCGAGTTTATCGATTTTTTGAATCTTGAAAATGGGGAGGATAGTTCTCCATCATTCCCACAAATGTGACAAAATTATTACAGAGTCAAAGAAGGACTTTTGAAAAATCACTGATAAAGTTTTGGCTCTTCGCTTCATGAAGTGAAAAAGCTTTTTCGATGGATTTGGACAATCGGTACTAAAATTGAAAACAAATTGGGGGAAAACCCAAATGCACGAACTACAGACACACTTCCACCTTAAACAACGGTGACAAGTTTATTGGGAGAACAAAAACCAAAAAAACCGTCAAAAAATTTTTAATTCAAGTTGTCACAGATCATACAACCCTTTACGGCAAAAACAAAAACTGGGAAAAGTTCTCCCCGAGAGATAACCGAAACTTTCAAAAGTGCCACGCCGTCCAGGTCGGAAAAAACACATTTTGTCACGACTGTTTTTGACGTTTTCAAGGATAGTGCCAAACAAGGTGGGGGTTCGTGATGAATTGTGCGTGCACCCACTTGGGGCGACCAATGATAACAAGGGGCCCCACCCCAATATTGTCACTTTCCTCGGTGGTCAGACAAAATGGCAGCCTGACCCCGGCAGGGAAGTATGCGGGAAGAACTGACGTGGCAGCGGACCCGAAGACGCAGGAGAGATGTACAGGAGACCGCGGCAAGGGGTGCACGCCACTACAGGGCAAAAAACTGGTGGTTGGGGGCAGGGCACGCCACTCCCAACTGGCAGAACCGCCCCCGATGCGGGGTACTCCCCGAACCCCGACCTGACTACCACCACTCCACAAAACCCCAAAAGCAAAAGGGGACCACAGCGCGCCCAGAGTACAGCATGGTTTTAAAAGGGGGGGTGAAGACGGGAAACGAGCAAAAGGGGGTCATGGTCGTGACACCCCCTTGGTGGCCCCTCATCTACGGCTACTAGCGCAATAAAAGGGGGAAGGGGGGGGCACGGGGACTGGGATCGGACTGGAACAACGTTACCCAGCCGTACCCCTTCTAGCCTCCCCGCGATTTCCACCCGCCACACGAAACTCATCCCCACCGGGCAGTGTGACTGGTTTACAATCTCTGACACTGACAATGCTACACTGTGAATACTTCACACAACAACATATGACAGGCAGGCACGTACTGACAAAAAGACGACAAGAAAGAAAAGGAAAAAAAGCGCCAGAAATGGAACACGAGCAGGGCAAAAAGAAACCGACAAAAAAACGACAGACATTTGTGGACAAGGTAGATTCGGGTAGTGCCACACCAGCTGAGCAGAATTTACGATATAAGCAAAAGGGAGTCATTACAGCCCTTTAAAACAACAGAAAATCAACACCGATTTATACTGAACAAACACAGACACCGATCAACATCCCATACCGACACAAAAAACCCCCAAACAAAAAAAAGATGTGGGATCAGAACTACTGATAATACCCCCAGAAACAACATTCAGGACTCAGGGGACAAAAAAGAACACTGAGACGAAAAACACACACCGCAAAAGACACTGTAAAAGAAACCCCACACACCCCAGACAACATGAGCGGGGGCAACGAGGACAGACGCACCGGGCACGCAACAAGAGAAACAAAACCGCACTGAGGACCTACAGGGAGACTACGGAGTGCTTCGGCGCAAGCTCCCTGCCCAAACCCAGACCCCCGATTCACGAAACGGCAAGTAAGCAGGAAAAAAAAACCCCATAGGGGCTCGCCCCCCCAAGGCCCATGCTACAAATGTGAAATTTTTCGACAACATGAAAAGGGGTGCGCGGGGTATATAACGTCTGCGTGCTTACATAGTGATTTTTGACATTGGTCCCTGGTGGAAAAGTCCTACCCAATTTCCGAACGTTTATTTCCAAAACCATCACCTTTCATTTTGCCCGGTGTTAGTCTGTCAATGGGGTAAAAGCAAGTTGTCTGGGGGTTTAGCACTTCTCGGAAAAAAAAGATCTCTTAAAGAAAAGTTGAAAAAAAGAAAGTGGAGTTGAAAATTATTGATTGAAACTGTCTAAGGATTTTTGGGAACAGAATCACCGTAATTCTAGTTGGTGTGTACTTGCTCCAAGCTCTTCTGCATATTACCAAACTATTGATGTATCCAATGGTATTACCATTTTGGAGCAATGTATCATGGATTTAATAGAATCTCTTGGAAATGTGCCGCTGTTGTTACTGGGGGATTTCAATGCTCGCACTGGGGCAAGAATGCAAAAGACGGTGATGATGATCTGAGCATGGAAATGTTTCAGGACAGAGTCTGTGAACGTGAGGTATACCGTGCATCAAAAGATAAGATTCAAAATGACTTTGGCACGTACCTGTTAGATCTTTGCAATTATTTTCATCTTTTCATTTTGAATGGTGCAATTTCAGAAGATTTAGGTTATGGTCACTATACTTATATTTCGCCAACAGGTTGTAGTATTGTTGACTATGCCATAGTATCAAGAAGTTTATTGAAATATTGTGTTTCTTTGAATGTTACACCAAGAACAGAATCAAAACACATGCCTGTTGAAGTTGTGTTTGACTGTAAATTAGAAAGAGCTGATCAGCATGACATGGCTCAAAATATTTTACAAAATTGACAAAATAGTTTGGGATGAAGAAAAAGTCTATGAATTTAAGGAAAATATATCAAGTGACGAGTTTCAAAGTCATATGAGGCAGGCCTCCAGTCTGGTTAATGTCGATGTAAATCAAGCCATTCAAGTGTTTAATTAACCTTTACTAGCCGAGTCGTGACAAAAGTGGACGACAGGATTTCTCTCCCTTGAGGCGCGTCGTCCAAGTCCGGACGACGGACAGACAGAACTGTCGGCCGTGTCGTCAACCTTCAGACGACGGGAACATAAAAAATTCCCACACTTTCCATGTGATGGTCCAAGGGAAATAAGCCATGTAACTAGTCTTGGGGATGTTGTAGCGAGTAGTAGACCTACTTTCAGTGCTCTGCCGTGAACTTGGCTGACCCCACAGCTTTGAAACAAAGACTGTCGGCACCGGGCTTTCCCGCTAAGCGCGGCACACGTGGCATTTCCTGTGCCAGCAAAAATGTCGGCCAGGCGAGGGTGTGCCAGCAACTTCTTTTATTTTAATGGTGTATTAGGCCTATTGCGTTTTGATCAACAGTAGTCTTTGTACCGGGGTACTTTAGAAACTCACAACCCGTGCAATTGTTCATCCAGTGAAAAGAAACGCTCCGTCAGCCAATACCACATGACTGTGAATCAGAACAGTGCGCGTAGTGTATTGATCATTCCGGAAAAACTCATGGAAGTTGTTGTTTTTTTTCAATGGATTACATGATAACTCCTGGATGATTTGCAAGGTAAGATTGGAATTTTTTTTCGTCCCCTTTTCTCCTGATTTGGTGTTGTGAAAGAACGGAATAGAATGTAAACAAAGAATTTTTTTTACTTGTCAGTCATGTTTTTCAGCGCACAGTCGTGTCTATACATTGAAAGTAAATGATTCAAAATTACTATGTTCAATTAGTTGAGTGTTTGTTCTTTCCTATGACACCTAACACAACACTGTCAGTTGTTGTCTAGCCACCGTAAAAAAAATCAAAAAGTAGCGAAATATGCGCGTCAGCAGGGAATGAGCGCACGTGCGCGAGCTGCGGCGGCCGGGAACTGTGCTGCGGCACCGCCCCCGCCAGATAGCATTAATGATGCATTGCTCACAGCTAGTTCATGCATGAGAAAAACCATAACAGTCGGAAAAGAACGGTCAGATCCATGGTTTGATCAAGAATGTAGCCAGCATAAAAAAGAACTCAGTTACCATTTGAGGCAGTGTTATAAACACAAAGAAGACAATGAAACAATTAGATATTTGTATAATCAAAAACGCAGAGAGTACAAGGAGCTCTTGAACTGAAAAAGAAAGACCACCGCACAAAGGTAATAAATTCTTTGAATGAAAATATTAATAACCCCACTGGGTTTTGGAGCAAAGTAAAATCTTTTTCGTGCAATAAATTTACTGACAACAAAATTACCAAAGATGAATGGTTTAAAACATTTTTCCCAAGTATTTGAGTCTGGTGTGAATTGTAGCCAGTCAAAGGTAATGCTGGCGAGTCAGAAGATCAGGTTAGTGATGGGTCAAACCAGCAAAAACACAGATTCTCTTGATGTGACATTTCGGAAAGTGAAGTTTATGCCGCGTTCGTCATTAAGGAAAAAAAAGGCTGCTGGTCCCGATGGAATTATCGGAGAAATCTTCAAAAACTCAGTTACTGTAGTTGCTCCATTTTTAGTCATATTGTTCAATATATTGTTCTCTA
>JAFLJL010014634.1:0-12500 GCA_018398815.1 Conus ventricosus | reverse complement strand
ATTGAAAATTAGGCTGAAACTATTTTTAGTTTGCTAAAGAAGCATCAAGTCGGATACATGTAGGCCTACAGTCACTCCTAAACACATGCTCCCTCTCTTCCGTGCCCATATTTTTTTTTAAGTCCATCACAAGCACACTTTCCTCTCATACAATATATTCGTACATACTTGCACACAAGATCTGCACTATAATACACTGACTGACGAACATACAGGTCTGCATGCACGCACGCACATACACATGCACTCGCATACACACATACAAACTTGAAAACGACACACACACACACACACACACACACACACACACACACACACACACACACACACACACCAGCCCAGCCCAGCCCAGCCCAGCCCAGCCCAGCGCATTTTCATTTTGTGTGTCACAGTTGGTTTGATTACCACAGCGCGTGAGTGGAGTGATGTTCAAAAAGCCAGATGTGTGAATGTGTGCTGGCGCGCGTGTACACATGGTCACCTTGATCGATGGTTTTTCACATTACCAAGCATTTTGAAACAAACAGGTTCAGTCTCTTGCACGAAAACTCTGTTGCTGCATATAAAAAGAATACTATTCCATTCCGTATAAAACACATGACTTTCTTAAATTCCGCACATCACAACCTACAAACGTACAAACGCAGCCTACGGCAAGGCTTTGTTCCTTCATAAAAAGCATGGGTCCATGTGGACCCACGACGTACAGCAAGGCTTTGTTCCTTCATAATAAGCATGGGTCCATGCGACCCACGACGTACGGCAAGGGTTTGTTCCTTCATAAAAAGCATGGTCCATGCGGACCCACGACGTACGGCAAGGGTTTGTTCCTTCATAGAAAAGCATGGGTCCATGCGGACCCACGACGTACGGCAAGGCCTCTTTCCTTCAGTAAAAGCATGGGTCCATGCGGACCCACGATGTACGGCGCGCAAAATTTTAGGCGACGTACGGGAAAGGTTAAACAGTTTTTATTTTAACACACTGCATGTTGTACATGTGTGTGTGTGTGTGTGTGTGTGTGTGTGTGTGTGTGTCAGGGATGAAAACTCCTCCGCCGTTTCCGCCGTCTCCGCCGTTATTTTTTCGCATCTCCGCCGAAAGAAAAAGTCTCCGCCGAAAAATTATTCGAAGAGTGAAGCTCAGAAACGATCTCAACTTGTCTGCACAGCGAATTTCTTCTCTGTCGGTAATGTTCTCAAACGGCGTAGTTCTCATTCTGCTTCCTTCCAGTATCATTCTCATCATGGCGTCGATTCACAGCGAGAGTTTGCCGCTAGTGAGTGCAAACAAAACGGGAAAAAAAAAAGAAAGAAGTAGGCTATGTGAACCACTAGAAGACCGAGTGGCTGCAGAAGGACGTGTGTGACCGCAGAGTCACGGATGTAATAAGAAAACATGACAAAGACGGCGAATTTGAAGTGTTTTGCGAGCCTTGCCAAATACGTGTCTACTTTGGTATCGTGGCTTTGTGGCAATCAGAGATAACATCGAGCGTCCCAGTCACCAACAGAAAATGTGTGTGTTTCCCACACCATTACAGCATGTTTTCAGATCATTGGGTATGCAACAATCTACGTTTCATTTCCAATGATAGTTGACTCCTACTCTGATTTTCTACAAGTTCCATTTCGATGGTAGTTTTGATTCTAACTCTGATTTACTTAATATGAAAAATGAGTTCTTTGAAGTCCTTTTTTACAAAAAAAAAAAATTATAAGCACTCAAGCTTTCGGGTCTTAGACCCTTCATCAGGAAACACTAAACAAGAAAACACAAGGGAAAAACGGGATAACAAAACAACGGAGGAAAAAAAAAACTTCGAACCCACTGGAGAGAGAGGAATTGAGTACTTCCACTCGTAGAGTCTTCAAAGCAATGAAAAAACGTCAAAGTGACAAAAAGAATATAAAAGAACAAATGACATCAAAATAAACTGATGTCACAACAGTATTGTGTAACACTTTTCCCCTGGTATAATGCAAACATTTGCTACATGTGTTAGGTGTCTGCTAACAGCCCCTCTATGAAATCCTTTTCCACCAGCCCACTCCGCCCACTACCTATATACTTCCTCTACTCCTCCTTCTCCCCCAACCCCCACCCTCACCCCACAACACACATACCCCACACACTTCGCTCCCTCCCCCCCCCCCCCAGTCCCCTACCCCACCCACCTCACCCCCCCCCCCCCACACACACACAAGCACCCCCCCCCCCCCCCCCCCCCCCCAAACACACACTCAAACTTGTCAGGCGGGGGGGGGGGGGGGGGGGGGGGATATGGTAAGGGGGAAGTGGGCGGGGGGGGGGGGGGGGTGGGGGGTGTACTGTGTGACATCAGTTGTTTTGATGTCATTTCTATCTTTTTTTGTGTTTAGTGTTTCCTGACGAAGGTCTAAGGCCCAAAAGCTTGAGTGGTTTTTTTTTTTTTTAAAGGACTTCAAAGTAATCATTTTTCATATGTGTTTAATTGAAGTCCGGCAGTCGTTTTCATACATCTGATTTACTTAGTTTGATTTCCCACTCTGATTTACTTATCTACAGGCCTTATTCTTTATGTCCTGAAAGCACTGTTGTCAAATTTTCTTTAGCTACAGTTCTGAGGATTCATCATACTAAATGTTTGCTTTGTCTCAATTGACATAGTTTTCTTTCCACATCAGTCTCAGTCTTCATGGTGTTGAAACCTGTTCTATAGAATGAGTTGTTTAGAAGCAAGAAAGTGATTTCTAAAGATTTTTATGCCTTATTTAATACAAAATATGCTTCAGCTTCAGGGGGGCGCTGCCCCCTGACCCCCGCCGGGCTGTTTGCCCATGGTGACACCCCCCCCCCCCCCCCCCCCCCCCCCCCCCATCCCCGCCATCTCCTCTTTTTTAAAAAAACGTTTTTCATCCCTGGTGTGTGTCTCCATTTGACATAGAAAAGCAAAAGTATTGATTGATAGGTACATGTCGCTACCCTTGGGAGTGAGAGAGAGAGAGAGAGAGTAGGGAGGCTCACATCATCATCTCTCTTGCCCATGATGGCGTAGAGGAGAGATGAGAGACACTCTCGAAGCCAGGCACCGCCATCCGCCCATGTCCTCTGCCTGTCGCATCAGCGTAGGGCCATCCATCCTGGTCCATTCTTTGATGTTGTCCATCCAGCATTTGGCTTGTCGTCCCCTTCGATCTGCTGCCTTCCAGCGTGCCCTGAATGACTGTTTTGGGCAGTGAATTGTGGCGTATGGCATGCCCGAACCACGACAGCTTCCTCTTCTTGACTGTTGCCAAGAGGGTCTTGGGGGCCTGCAAGTGATTTATTTGGCTCCTCACAAGGTCGTTTGTCTTCCGCCGATCTTGCCAAGAGATCCCGAGCAAGCGCCTGAAGCATTTAGTTTCAAACGTCTGATTCTCTTGGTGGTCTCTGCTGTCATGGTCCAGCTTTCGCAGCCATACAGCAGGATGACAGCACCAGGGACTTGTACAGCTTCATCTTTGTAGGAAAGCTGATCTCCCTGCTTCTTCCAGATCTTGTTTTAGCTTGCCATTCTGCTGTTGCGATCGCTAGTCTGGTCTTGATTTCTGTTGTAGAGCGACCGTCTTTGGTGAGAGTGGCGCCAAGGTATTTGAAAGCGCCCACTTCTTCAAGCTGTTGTCCGTTCATGTAGATTTCAGCATGGGTGTTGGTTGTGCTGTTGACCAGGACTTTGCTTTTTTCTGTGCTCACTTCCATTCCATATGCACCTGCCCTTTCTTCCAGTCTCTTTGTCAGGTCTTGTAGTTCTTCGTTGCTGCCTCCCATCAGGTCAATGTCATCTGCGAACCTCTAGGGGAGGGCTATTTGATTACAAAAAAAAAAAAATTTTAACTGTGTACTTGACAATTTAAAGAATATGTGTTGCATACAATATTAACTTTGATTTTTTTATGTGTTAATTTTTTTTTTCAACTTATAAGAATTTCATATTTTATTCAACGATTTCCATTTCATTTGTTTGTCAGTATAATTATTATTTAGTTTGATATTATAAGCTGTAGTTCATCACCACTTTGTGTTTCAGTATTATTTTAAATGATTTTTTTCTTTTTATTTATCAAATACTAGTTGATGAGACTGGAAATTGGTGTGGAGTCTGTGTGTGTGTGTGTGTCTAGATACAGTGAACAAGCACATGGGTTTGTACTTGCCTGTGTATATAATAAGGCTAGCTATACAATACATGTATATAAAATTAAAAAAGTGTGGCACACACAAACACTCCTCTCTCTCTCTCTCTCTCTCTCTCTCTCTCTCTCTCTCTCTCTCTCTCTCTCTGTCTCTCTCTGTCAGTTTCTGTCACCCACTCCCTTCCCCTCCTCTCCATTTTTGGACATGATACATAATAAGGAATGCCTTTTTTTACAGGTACCATGCCTCTTGTTACAAAGTCTTCATCAAGAACCTGGTCCCATCTTCACCTGGAACTTCAGAGGCTGGTATTGATTCTATTTTTGAACTGTTTTCCAAAGAGGTGATAGTTCCAAGGATTGTGGAAGCAGGGGAGGTGCTGAGCTTGTCAAAGTTGCATGCACTTTTCAGCAAATTTACAGAGGACCACAATGACACTTCTCTGTCTCGGTGGTTTAAGCCCACACATTTAAAACAGAGACTGAGTGAAAGGTTTCCAGAAATTTCTTTTTCTTTTTCCTGTGGCCAGAGAAACAAGAGCCAGCTTGTATACTCATCCTCTTCCAACTCTCTGCATTACCCAGACGTGGGAATCTTCCGCCTTTCGGCGGAATTCCGCCTTTTTGGAGGCCTCAGAGGTCATTTTTGAGATCGATGCAAATCCGTTGAGAAATTGGGGGAGGGGGGGGGGGGGGGGGGGTAACATTTATCAGAGCTCTTCCGCCTTAGGCGAAATCCTACGCTCGCATGGCCGTAATGCGAGGGCGAGGGGGTGAAACTACGTCAGCGAATGACTCGTCGAGCAACCTACCTACTGATTCGTTCGGTCATTTCCGTTTAACATGAGCCCTCCCGAGACAAGTAGAACAACGTACATTCGCCGCCATTTTTTTTTCATAAGTTGCATGCACTGGTGACAGGCGAAAATGTTTCGCACGTTAAATGAAAATGAAAAAGTGTTGGCAAGTTCCATTGATTTCTCAGTGAAAAATAAGTGGAATTGGAAATGGCTGGATGAAGTTGTGAACACAAAGATCGTTATAGCTTCTGTCAGCCGTGATGTGCAACTTCGACTGGGGATTCTATTAAAAAAAAAACTGACCGACCTGGCTTAGCAGTGTGCACATGGTGCAACGACACTATTAAGTATGGTTCAAAGGGGAAATCAGCGCTGAACCATCTTCTTGTTGATAAACACACCGCGTCAGAGTGAAAGATCGCCTTACGAATGTGACGCTTGGATCATTTGGAACATCGGTGAGTGACGTCATTTCTCCTCTCTCTCCCTCTCTCCTCTCTCTCTCTCCTCTCTCCTCTCTCTCTCTCTCTCTCTCTCTCATTTCCATGCAGATTTAGATTGTTTAGTGGGAGAGGTATTTTGTTTCATGATTTGACACACACACATGCACACACACAGTTGCACAGAGTGACACACATGATCAAACGCTCACACATGCACACTTTTGATCTTGATCATTTGGTGTCACAGATTATGATTTTTTCAATGTTAAATGACAAAAATCCTTCAGCGTCAGGGGGCTTCGCCCCCAGACCCCCGCAAAAATTTTCCTCCTTTTTCACTTTTTCTCATTCCCACCTCTGATTACCTCTACCATCAGATTACAATACTGACACTAGTTCAAAATTTCCGAAAGTTAAGAGACATACTGTTCAAAAGATGGTTTTGATTCAGCACAACAACAAGATACAGAAGGGGATGATGACTTTGATGTTTTAGATAAAACCATCGAGGGCAATGCTACTGGCCAAAAGAAGAACACGGAGCCAAAGCCCATCAACATTCTGCACTGGAATGCAGAAGGGGCTTACAAAAAGAAACTCCCACTAGCACAGAGACTACAGAAGGAGGACATCCACATCGCCTGTTTGCAGGAAACTTATCTCAAGGAATCACAGAGATTCAGTGTCCGAGGCTATCAAGTCTACAGACAGGACAGGGAGGAAGAGCAAAAGGTGGAGTGGCCATCCTCGTAAAAAACTGTATCCCCGCGCAGGAGTTCGCCATAAACACCAACGCCGGGCCGAGATCCATGGGTAAACATCAAGGTCGACAACCGGCAGTTGAAAATCATCAATGTCTACTGCCCTCAAGACAAAGAATTGTCCCTGGACCACATGATTATCTCAGAAGAGCTATGTCTGATCGTTGGTGACTTCAACAGTCACTCCGAAGCATGGGGATACCCAGAATCCGACCGACGAGGAGAGGAGGTGGAGGATTGGCAGATTGAGAAAAACCTCCTTCTCCTGAACGACCCGGATGATACGCCGACATTCTTCTCGAGAAGATGGCTAACCTCCACAACTCCAGACCTTGCCTTTGCGACAAATGAAGTCAGCCGGAAATCCACACGAATGGTACTAGAACAACTCGGAGGAAGCGACACAGACCAGTAAAAATCTCCATCGACATGAACTTCAAACCACATCAGGCCAAAGGCTTTCCCCAAGATGGAATTTTAAAAGAGCAAACTGGGAGAAATTTTGCCACCCTCACAGACCAGCTTGCTGATGGGATCAGGGACAAGCGGGTGCACCTGAACAAGAAAGTGAGGACTCTGAACCAACACATCCTGAAAGCTGCCAGGGAATCAATACCTCGAGGAGCTCGCAGAAACTACCGACCATATTGGACGGAAGAGCTCCAACAACAGGAAGATGATGTCCAAGATGCCAGGGAAAAGGTTGAGGAAGATCCCATAATAGAAAAATAACATCGCTTTAAAGAAGCTACAGCTAAGCACAGAAGAACGCTTAACCAAAAAGCAAGAAGAAGCTGGGTGGGAAAAAACAGAGGAGTTAAACCTGGACAAAGAAGGCCAGAAACTCTGGAGACTTGCAAAAGCCCTAAACGATGAGGACAGCAGAAGCTCACCCATCACTCTCTTGAAAGATGGCCAGATGAAGACAGGAAAGCAAGCTGCAGACGAGCTCATGCAACAGTATGCAGACAATAGCGACCTGGAAGTTACGGCAGTCAGGACAAAAGAAGTCCGAGAAGCACTAGACACTTTCACTGGCCATGAAGGTGAACCAGAGATAAACCAGCCCTTCACCTCGAGAGAACTACAAGAAGCTATGCTATCTCTAAAAAAAAAGAAGGCCCCAGGTATGGATCAGATCACCAATGAAATGCTCCTCCATCTCGGCCCAAAGGCAAAGAAAAAGCTTTTGCAGCTGTATAATGAAAGCTGGAAGTCAGGAATTGTGCCTCAGATATGGAAGGAAGCTACCATGGTCAGGGATGAGAACAGCTCTGCCGTTCTCCGCCGTTCCGCCGTCTTTTAAAAAAATCTCCGCCGTTCGACAAAATCTCCGCCGAAAAAAAAAAAAAAAAGCTATCGCGATTTTTTGGCTCCCAATCTCGGCGAGACGCCTCGGCGAGATTCCCAAATGGGCTGGTTTTTACTCGGTTGACTCGGCCAACCACTGCACATCCGCTTACAGCGCCGATCGACCGAGTGTCATTTGTGAGTCATGGCGTCGAACGAAATCGCAAAAAAAAGGAAAAAATATCCCAACCGTTGGAAAGAAAACTGGCTCGAGGAAGAGGTGTGTGGGAGTAGAGTTGGAGATAGCATATGCAAAAGCAGTGAAGAGCAGGCGTTATGTGTTGCTTGCAACAAGAAAATCAGCTTCGGAAGTCGTGGCTTCATTACGATTGCTGGTGTTAAATTAGTGTTGATTTTGACTAAGAATAGCATTAGTTAGTATAAAAAAAAGAGTTCAATGAGAGGTGTAATTTTGGACTCAATTGAAAGACTTCATTCAGTGGTGTAGGTGTTTCACAGGTCGTATGAGGCCTACACTACAGATCAACCTTGAGAACTGTAGGCCTAAATAAAGAAGTATCGAAAGACAAATGCCAGCATAGAGTGTGTTCTACCAAGGACACACTGAAGCAGAAAAGAAAAAAGGCCTACTTCTACTACTACTAGCAGGTAAGGCCAAATTGTTTTTGTATTTATGTGCCTTTTGTGAAAAACTGAAATATAGTTTAGTTTTAATAGTAATGCCTTGTGTGAAATGTGATTTTAATAACAGAATGTAGATAAATTTAGTTCAATTTAGATAAGGGCTAGAAACATATTTTGATGGTTTTAAATGTGGATTTTTCTTGTTTATATATTAAAAATGCTTCAGCTTCAGGGGGCGCTGCCCCCTGACCCCCGCAGGGGCGTTGCCCCTTGACCCCACTGGGGGCTCTGCCCCAGACCCCCAACAGAAAAATCTCCTCTGCTTTTTTAAAATCTGTTCTCATCCCTGCATGGTACCTGTCCGCAAAAAAGGCAAGGAGAAGTCCAAAGCTGATAGCTACAGGCCAATTAGCCTCCTGAGTTGCGTTGGCAAACTGCTGGAACGCATGATCAACACCGGACTCATGTGGCACCTGGAGGAAAAGAACCACATCAGTCCAGAGCAGGCAGCCTTCAGAAGCAACCACTCCACTGAAGACCAGGTAACTTACCTTGCCCAAGCCATCGAAGATGGATTCCAGGAAAAAAAGCACACTCTAGCAGTCTGGATTGACATGGAGAAAGCTTTCGAAAAAGTCTGGAAAGATGGGCTGAAACTGAAAATGAGACAGTGTGGAGTCCATGGACGAATGTTCAGATGGATTGACCAATATCTGAACAACAGAAAAGCAAGAACACGGACTGGGCAACACTACAGCAGAAAAAAGGTCCTGAAACAAGGAGTCCCACAGGGTGGAGTCTTGTCTCCCACGCTTTTCCTTGTCTTCATAAAAGACATCATCCACAGACTGCCAAGAAACGTCAAGGGTGCAATCTATGCTGATGATCTTGCTATATGGTGCAGCGAAGAGCATCTTTCTACTGCCAATTACAGACTGAAAATGGCCCTCGGAGAAATAGAAGCCTGGACAAACAAATGGCAGGTCAAGATCAATGAGCGGAAGACAACCTACACCATCTTCTCCCTATCAAGCCTGGAACAAAAGGCCAACCTTAAGATCAACTCCCATGAACTCCAGCACGAAGACACCCCAACTTACCTTGGAGTCACCCTGGACCGCCGCCTGACCTGGAAACACCAACTACAGAAAAGTCAGGCCAGAGCAAAAGGGCGTCTTGCACTGATGAAAAAGCTCAGTGGAACCCAGTGGGGTGCTGACCAAAGAGTTCAGAAGAGATTGTACGTCGGCAGAGTGAGACCTGTCATGGAGTATGGCCTGGCAGCAACCTCAACAGCTGCCAGGTCTCACACGGACAAGATTGCTAGGATCCAAAACCAGGCAATGAGGATCATGACCGGAGCCATGAGGACGACACCGATCAAAGAGCTGGAAACAGTCACAGGCCTGCACAGCATGGAGGACAGAAGAGATATCAAGGTCATGACACAGGCAGCCAAGTACAAAAGACTGGAGAGCCACCCAATGAAAAACAGAATGGAAAAGCCCACCAAAGGACGCCTGAAAAGGTCCAGCTTCATCCACGAAAGCAGAATACGTGAGAGAAGGAACCCTGAACTGCTGGAGCACACGGCAAGCCCATTGCCAAAGAACACTACCATTCCAGCTTGGAAGAAAGAAGCCTACCCCATCCTCCAGACTACTATCCCAGGAGTATGCAACAAGGGGACACAGGCAGACCTAGCTAGGAGGGCCCTGACACTAGCTCATATCCAAGCAAACTACCCGTCTGATCAATGGACACATGCATACACTGATGGCTCTGCCACTGAAGCAACCAGAGACGGAGGCGGAGGCGTGTATATCACGTACACGGATGGTGAAGAGCGATGCGCCATTGCGACGGGAAAGTTCTCCACAAACTTCAGGGCAGAAGCAGATGCTCTGAAGAAAGCAGCAGAGAGGCTCACCAGGAACCACAACAGGACCCATGACAATATCGTCATCTTCACAGACGCCCTCTCTGTTCTACAGGCTCTGCAAAACCCAAAATCAAAAGAACTGGGCAAGCTGTCTGGCACCCTGGCAATACTAGCAAGAGCGCAAATCTTACCCTACAGTGGATCCCTGCACACTGCGGGGTACAGGGAAACGAGATCGCCGATGCTCTGGCCAAGGAGGCGGAAAGCTGGACCAGACAGACACTTCCGTGTCATACAAGGACGAAAAAACCATCGTCAGGAGCATTGTCCAAAAGGAATGGTCTCAGCGGCATCCGGCATACAACAAAAATGACAGCTACCACAGCCTGAGCAGGGCTGACCAGGTCATCATCTTGAGGCTCAGGACGGGTCACAACAGGCTGAACGCTCACCTGTATAACAAGATGAAGATCGGACAGTCAGAGATGTGCCCATGCCATACAGCTGCTATGACAACCGAACATCTCCTGCAGCACTGCCATCTGCATGACGCCCTGAGGAACGAAACGTGGCCTGAGGCAAAGGCCCTGAACGAGAAGCTGCATGGCGGCCAGGCAGCCCTGGAGAGGACGGCAGCGTTTGCGAGGCAGACTGGTGTATCCATCTAACGTGGTGATCGACGAAGAAGAAGAAGATAAAACCCAGTCTAGAGCACACATTCCAGATAATCATGACTTGTTGTGTGACCTGTACCGAGGCGCAGTGGCGTTGAGAAATGTCATCAACACTTTCCCAAGAAAAACCACTGATTGACCACCATCGGCTGAAGATTTCACTATTGACGCTATGCAAGAACAAGTTCCTCCTCTTCTTTACAACATTCTGGCCTGGACCTGTGGTCTTTCTGATGAGGATGATTTGTCAGCAGAACCTGTCGCATTGGACAAAAACTTGGAAGCCAAAGTTTGTTCCTTAGCTCAAGATATCATCCATCTTTCATCCAAGAAAGTTTTGCCCAAACACTTGATGTTGAGTGTTGCAGCACAGCACATCACAGGACAGAAGAGACTGAGAATTGTCAACATTTTGAATGGTTTTGGCCATGGTGCTTCCTATCCCTCTGTACTGGAGTACAATACATCAGTAGCTCAGGAGAGTGCAAGTTCTGCTTGTGGAATTCCATCACACTTTGAGAAGAATGTTGCAACAACCATTGTTTGGGACAACAAGGCCGAAAGACTTGAGACAAATGAAAAGAGTGTCCTGGAGCCCATCAAGACTCAAAAGTTTAAAACGTTTGCAGTCTGTGGCAAACTTGTAAAATGCACTGTGATGGAGACAGACAATGTTGCACTAAAAGCCAGCAAATCTCTCTTTCACCAGGATGCTGCATTTGGGAAGAACTGACAAGTCCAGTGTCAGAGAGACACTTTCACACTCTTTGTTCCTGTACCACCTTGTCTGGGCCACTATGATGGCTCAATGATTAAGACCAACAAAGCCAAACTTCTTCAGGTGTTTGACAGTATGGAAAGAAAAGAAGATAATCAACTTTCAGCCAATGCTGTCATCTTTGATGGCATGGCTTTGATACAAGCAACAAATGTCAAAGGTCTGCAGACTTTCTCCGAGTTCTCTTTGGAACTTCTGCAGAGAGTGGTTAATGATGCAGTTCGCCATGGCGCGGACAGGGCTGATTTTGTTCTGGACACATACCCCAGTGAAAGCATCAAGAATGGAGAAAGGCAACACCGTGCTGCAAAAGGAGTTTCCACCATGAAGATTGTCAATGGATCTCAGCAACTTCCCAGGCAGTGGAAGAAATATCTTTCCAGTGGAATAAACAAGAACAACCTTGCAGACTTTCTGTTTAAAGACTGGAGTCAGCAAAAGAGTGCAGTTACTTTGTATGTTACTCATGGGAATCTGTGTCATGTGATTCAGAGCTCTGGTGATATTCACTTCAGCTATTACGCCTTGGCTTAAGGCTGTGTCAGACCAATTGACATAGGCCAGAACACCAAGGCTACATCAAAATGTTGTTATGCTCTGCATAGTTCTTCTTTTCTTTCTTTCTACGTATGCAGGCTGATACTCCTGCGGACACTGCCTGTATAGACAGGCAGTGGAGTTTTGTGTGTATGACCGTTTTTTAATCCCGCCATTAAGGCAGCCATACTCCAACTTCGGGGAACTCTGCATAGTTATGTGGGGATTGTCTTCAGTCGTGACAAGCTCCTAGCATAACATTATCAGTCTCCCAAATCCCCCGAAGTCGGAGTGTGGCTGCCAATGTGGCGGGGTAATCAAAACGGTCACACACGTAATGTTCTCATCCCCAGCTGATGCATTTGTGCCATAGTGTTCAAATGCTTCGGCTGTTCGGATGATCCCTGGAGTCTTTTAGCCAGGGTACGACAACAACAACTTCAGCTATTGTCCCAGATTTAGAATCATACCATGAAGAAGCGGACACAAGACTGCTTCTTCATGCTTTGCATGCCAGCAGAACGCATCGGGTTGTG
>JAFLJL010014633.1:7500-11968 GCA_018398815.1 Conus ventricosus | reverse complement strand
GTCATTTTTATTTCAGCCATTATCATACCATAGTCTCCGTCATTTCTATTTCGGCCATTATCATACAAGTCTCCGTCATTTCTATTTCAGCCATTATCAACCATAGTCTCCGTCATTTCTATTTCGGCCATTATCATACCAGGCTCCGTCATTTCTATTTCGGCCATTTCATACCAGTCTCCGTCATTTCTATTTCGGCCATTATCATACCAGTCTCCGTCATTTCTATTTCGGCCATTATCATTCCAGTCTCCGTCATTTCTATTTCGGCCATTATCATACCAGTCTCCATCATTTCTATTTCGGCCATTATCGATCTCCGTCATTTCTATTTCGGCTATTATCATACCAGTCTCCGTCATTTCTAATTTTGGCCATTATCATACCAGTCTCCGTCATTTCTATTTCGGCCATTATCATTCCAGTCTCCGTCATTTCTATTTTGGCCATTATCATTCCAGTCTCCATCATTTCTATTTTCGGCCATTATCGATCTCCGTCATTTCTATTCGGCCATTATCATTCCAGTCTCCGTCATTTCTATTTCGGCCATTATCATTCAGTCTCCATCATTTTCTATTTCGCCTTTATCATTCCAGTCTCCGTAATTTCTATTTCGGCCATTATCATTCCAGTCTCCGATTTTCTATTTCGGCCTTATCGATCTCCGTTCATTTCTATTTCGGGCCATTATCATTCCAGTCTCCGTCATTTCCATTTCGCCATTATCATTCCAGTCTCCGTCATTTCTATTTCGCCATTATCATTCCAGTCTCCGTCATTTCTATTTCGGCCATTATCATTCCAGTCTCCGTCATTTTATTTCAGCTATTATCATATCAGTCTCTATAATTTCTATTTCGGCCTTTATCATTCCAGTCTCCAGTCATTTCTATTTCGGCATTATCATCCAGTCTCCGTCATTTCTATTTTGGCCATTATCATTCCAGTCTACTCATTTCTTTTCGGCCATTATCATACCAGTCTCCGTCATTTTATTTCGCCATTATCATACCATAGTCTCCGTCATTTCTATTTCGGCCATTTCATCCAGTCTCCGTCATTTCTATTTCGGCCATTATCATACCATGTCTCCGTCATTTCTATTTCGGCCATGATCATACCAGGCTCCGTCATTTCTATTTCGGCCATTATCATACCAGTCTCCGTCATTTCTATTTCGGCCACTATCATACCAGTCTCCGTCATTTCTATTTCGGCCATTATCATACCAGTCTCCGTCATTTCTATTTCGGCCATTATCAATCCAGTCTCCGTCATTTCTATTTCGGCCATTATCATACCAGTCTCCGTCATTTCTATTTCGGCCATTATCATACCATCTCCGTCATTTCTATTCGGCCATTATCATACCAGTCTCCGTCATTTCTATTTCGGCCATATCATTCCATCTCCGTCATTTCTATTTCGGCCATTATCATACAGTCTCCATTTATTTCTATTTGCTATTACTACCAGTCTCGTCATTTCTAATTCGCATTTCATACCAGTCTCCGCATTCTATTTCGGCCGTTATATACTAGTCTCCTAATTTCTATTTCACGTATCATCAGATAATTTCTATTGGGCATTATCATCCATCTCCATTTCTATTTACGTTTCATCATCCAATTCATTGGCATTACCATTCCATTCCTAATTTCTATTCAGCATTATATCCAGTCTCCTATTTCTATTCACCATTCCATCCAGTCTCATAATTTTTTTGGCAATATCATTCAGTCTCCATAATTTCTATTTGGGCATTATCATTCAGTCTCCATAATTTATTTCGCCTTATCATTCCATTCCATAATTTCTATTTCAGCCATATCATTCCAGTTCCATAATTTCTGTTCGGCCATTACATCATCTCCATAATTTCTATTTCGGGCATTACATTCCAGTCTCCATCATTTCTATCGCCCTTATCATTCAGTCTCGTCATTCTATTTCGCCATTTCATTCCATCCGTCATTTCTATTTCGGCATACATTCAGCTCCGTCATTTCTTTTTGGGCATTTCATTCCAGTTCCGTCATTTCTATTTTCCATTACATACCAGTCTCCGCATTTCATTCGGCATATCATTCTCCTTCATTTTATTTCGCCATTATCATACCATAGTCTCCGTCATTTCTATTTCGGCCATTATCATTCCAGTCTCCGTCATTTCTATTTCGGCCATTATCATTCCAGCCTCCGTCATTTCTATTTCGGCCATTATCATACCATAGTCTCCGTCATTTCTATTTCGGCCATTATCATTCCAGTCTCCGTCATTTCTTTTTCCCAGTCAGCTCCATGACCATGCCCGGCTTCGGGGGGGAGAGGGGAAGGGGATTCATTCCTCATTCACACTGTTCATTTGTTTGTTCTTTGAAAAATGAATTTGTGTTTATTGAGCTAGCTGCAGGGTTAGGGGTTTATAGGCGATTCTAAATCGGGACAGGGCTTTTTTTCGGGGTGGAAATGTTCTGAAAAGGATGATGTTCTTGTTAACAGTAACTAAGAAAAGTGAAAGAGAAGATATGAAGCTCGAAGGTACGGAGAATTGGATGGTGTCGCAAATAGTGCAAAATGCATATTTTAAAAAAAAATTAAAAAAAGAAACAAACGCAAGGTTTGTTTACGTTTGAATGCAGTACATGTTTCTGAAATTTACAGAAAATACACGTAGCATTACAAACAATTTGTAACCCACTGTCTGGCTGCAAGACTGCAACTTTTACGGTATATTTACGCAAAACTTAAAAACCCGAGAATCCTATCAATGAGATTATAATAATAATAATAATAATAATAAGGAACATTTAGTGCGCTTAATCTTAAACAAAAGCCCTAAGCGCTTACAGCAATAAGCCCTAACACACACACACACACACACACACACACACACACACACACACACACACACACACACACACACACACAAAACACACACACACACGCACACACCCACACACCAGCGAAGGAGCAGAAAAATTATGTTTTGAAGAGAGTTGTTTTGAGGGAGGACTTGAAAGAAGAAAGACTGAGTTTCGGAGTGCAGAAGGGAGATTGTTTCCAGCAGGAAGGAGCCTGAAAAGAAAAAGAACGTTCACCAAGTGTTCTGGCTCGAAAACGAGGGATCTGCAGAATGCCAGTGTCAGAAGAAGAGCGAAGCTGTCTGGAAGGAGTATAGGTCGACAGAAGTTTAGAGAGGTTAAGATGGAGCGAGGCCATCCAATGCCTTGTAGCAGAGCAAAGAAAGTTTGTACTTGATGCGTTTTCAACAGAAGCCAGTGCAAAGATTTAAGCAAGATTATACAGAAGTCATGGTGTGTATAGCCATTCAGTGAATTAGTTGAAGGATTTAACCTTGAGCGCTTTTCCCTGATAATCCACAGACTATGACAGCATCACAACCGGAAAAAAAAACGTGGCCTAAGCTACAAGGAAATGAAATCAACAAAGTTATGGCAAACAAATTACTCAAAGTATGCACGACTATGGTCATTTAAGGCAATCTCCAAGCAAAGTAAAAAGTATAAAAGAATAACATAAACAATAAGTCACTTCAACCATGTGCGCAGCACTGACTTTATACGAAATAATAAAATGCGTTTTAGGTACAGGTAAAGTCCAAACTATTCAACAGGTCTTAAAGTGTATAATCCGAAGAATCACCTAAAAAGGCATGCCACTTCAATATATATGTTTACAATACATGGACAGAATGACAATATTTCAAATAAGTCATTCCAGTCTTCCTTGCACACATGTCCTTCAAGGTACTCCGCAAAAGAAGAAACAAATAAGAATGAAGACAGGACCACTGACAATCATCTCACCGTCCACAGGAACACTGTGCACAAAGACTCCTGCTGCACCAAAGCTCACCCAGCTACCACGTCCATCACCCAGCTACCTATCACCCACTACCACGTCCATCACCACCTACCACGTCCATCACCCACTACCACGTCCACACTACCACGCATCACCACTCCTCATCACCCACTACCACGTCCTTCACCCACTACCACGTCCATCACACCCACGTATCCCACTACACGTCCATCACCCACTACCACGTCCATCACCCACTACCACGTCCTCACCCACTACCAGTCCTCACCCACCTACCACGTCCGCCATCACCCACTACCACGTCCATCACCCACTACCACGTCCATCACCCACCTACCATGTCCATCACCCACCTACCACGTCCATCACCCACCTACCACGTCCATCACCCACCTACCAGTCCATCACCCACTACCACGTCCATCACCCACTACCATTCCATCTGACGACAGAGACATGCTGAGATCACGGCCTGTTCACCTGAGCCTCTGTCAGAAGAGTCCCCCCACCCTCACCCTCCCTCCAACCCCCACTTGCCAACCGCAGTCTGTATCGCATGAGGGAAAAGGCTCAGTTCTCATCGGTGGTCTTCTGTGCAGCCACGCAAGAAGAGGAT
>JAFLJL010014633.1:0-2500 GCA_018398815.1 Conus ventricosus | reverse complement strand
GCTCTTTCTCTCTTGATAGAAAGGGAGACGGCTGACATAACACAAAGTGAAAAACAAAGAACCCCAAACTAAACAGAGAGAATGTCTGTTCTGTTCGGCATGTCGTGACAAGTGAAAAACAAAGAACCCCAAACTAAACAGAGAATGTCTATTCTGTTCGCATGTCGTGACAAGTGAAAAACAAAGAACCCAAACTAAACAGAGAGAATGTCTATTCTGTTCGGCATGTCGTGACAGTGAAAAAAAAAAGAACCCAAATAAACAGAGTGAAGTGTTCTGTCGCATGTCGACAAACCGGGAGATGGTGAAGTGTTTGAAACTGCTCTGGCAGGGACTCCCTTGTTTTAAAAGGAAGAAAAAAAAAAAGAAAAAAAAAAGAAGAAGGAAGGAGGTTTGAAAGGAAAAAAAAGAAAAGATATGAAATGAATAAAACACAACATGAGCGATGGAATAAACACCGCGTAAATAAATTTGGGATGATATCTTTCTTTCTTTCTTTTTTTACAAAACGACAAAAGGGTTGAATAAAAAATGTTGAGGAACCACACACACACACACACACACACACACACACACACACACACCCACCATCGCGCAAACCTAACCCGAGACCTCCCCCCCTACCCCCCCCCCCCCCCCCCCCCCCCCCCCCCCCCCCCCCCCCCCCCCCCCCCCCCCCCCCCCCCCCCCCCCCCCCCCCCCCCCTCCCGAAACAGCGCAGAATTTCCAGGGAGTTGCATTTTCCCAATCGTGAAAAACTGATAGCTTCAGCAATTTCCCAAATTCCTTTTCGATGGTTTGGCTTCTTTCCTCCTGTTTCGTGAAACTTGTTTCCTCCCCGAGAACAAGAACAAGCATTCTTTGGGACGTGAAAATTCATCCCTCTTGTTCGTCAAAATTATCACTCTATGAATTTTTTATTCTTTTCGACGTGAAATTCATCCCCTTGTTCGTCCAATATCACTCTATGACTTTTTCATTCTTTCGACGTGAAATTCATCCCTCTTGTTCGCACAATATCACTCTATGACTTTTCATTCTTTCGACGTGAAATTCACCCCTCTTGTTCGTCACAATATCACTCTATGACTTTTTCTTTCAGGGAGAAAGGGATCTTTTTCACAAAAAAGTTATTCCTAAGTCAAAACACAAATGAACACACAGAAACATGGTACAAGGTAACTCTGATGTAACACCCCCAATACCAAACACACAAACGAACTGTCCATCAATGTCCTTCTGTGGTGTTACTGTTATGTCCCGACATGAAATTTGCACAACACAATATCTCCCAGTTGGCTTCAGGGAACAGAATCGACCCACCGAAGCAGGTAAGTTTTGTTTTTAAATCACTTGAAATGCATTTCAGGGCAATTCTGGGGGGGTAAGTCAAAGGAAAAAAGAAAAGTCATTATCGCCCCTGACGGTCACCTCCCCAGGCTCCCAGTGGACGAGAGAGTGACGGGGTGTGGCTGCGATCCCCTTTCCGTCGCTTGGCGTGCAGCACGCCGTTTCAGTGTACCCTCGAAAACATTGCTTCTAACAAGTGAATGCCAACGTTCATTTCGTCCCAAACGTTTTGGAAGCTTACAAACTCGGCGAATTATGCGACCACGACATCTAAAGATAAGGTGTACATTAAAAAAAGAAAAAAAAGATGAAAGGCAAAGTTTGCACAGTCTTAGACCATGTCCGGAAATCTGCAAGGGAGGTCATCTATGTTAGATCTGGCATTTAAAACGGCTGGATCCCCCCATTGTCCCTGGGGCCAGATGCCGCTGTGGGAACGCCCAAAAGCCAGGTTCTCCCGTCAGCCAGCTCAACGATTTCATCAGAAAGAGAACTCGCCAAAACAGGGCGTGAAACGGGCAGACAGTCGGTATACCGATCGTTATCCTGGCGTGCCTTTCAAAAATGAAATGTGTCCCCCTCTATGGATCTACTTGTCTGACCAGAAACTAAGAAAGAGTAACTCTGTTTGCAACGAAAAGACAGGCGTTATCTTCCCTGTGTTTTTTGGGGATTAGAATTTACAGCCATTAAACTGCCCATGGGAATCCAGTGGATGGGAAGTGGCGCTAATTCCCTCACCTGTGGGGAGCCAAAGGCTGGGAATTGTTGTGGAAAGTGACGCTCTTCCCTCTCCTGTGTGAGCCAAAAGGTGGGAATTGTTGTGGAAAGTGGCGCTATTCCCTCACCTGTGTGGGCCAAAGGCTGGGAATTGTATGGAAGTGGCGCTGTTCCCCGTCCTTTGGGCCCCAAAGGGTGGGAATTGTTGTGGAAAGTGGCCCCTTTCTTCCCTGTCCTGGTGGGCAAAGGCTTTTTGGGGGGACCTTGTTTTGGGGAAAAAGGGGGAAAGTGGCGCTTTCCCTGTCCGTGTGGGCCCAAAAGGGGGGAATTGTTTTGGGAAAGTGGGGTTTCCCTGTCCCGGGGGCCAAAAGGTGGGAATTGTTTGGAAAGTGGCGCTTTTTCCCTGTTCCGGGGGTGTGGGAAAAGGGGC
>JAFLJL010014632.1:15000-31828 GCA_018398815.1 Conus ventricosus | reverse complement strand
AGGCTGGGATGTACGTCTTTTTAACTATCATGATATCTTACTTTTGTAAGAACTCAGGCGGGAATTCGCCACACGGCCAGGTGACGCCAGCCCTACCTTATGGCGCCATAATTACAGGTCATAGGATCCGTCCAGGGTACTGCCTGCCACAAACCCCAAGCCCTCTAATTAGGGGTGTTCGCACAGGGTCTCAGCCAAGTTTTAGTTTAGTGACTGTCTCTGCAAAAATGATGGTATTGAAAATGACTGTCTGCGCGAAAATGATTAAGAAAACATAGTTTGAAGTCTTACTTGTCAGAGAACAGTAAAACCTTTATTCTGGGCCACTTTCGCCCGAAAACTGGTTTGAGGGTTTTACTGTTCTCTAGTGTTCAACAATGCAGCAGTAGAATACCAGGAGGCACTACAAAGAACTGGATACAATTACAAATTGCAATACAACCCAGACAACAACACAAATAAAAGCAAGAAAAATAGGAAAAGAAAAATCATATGGTATAATCCCCCATACGACGGGAAACTCAAAACAAACATAGGGAAAGAATTCTTCAAAATCCTAACAACTTCATTTCCAAAAGAACACAAACTGTCCAAAATATTTAACAAAAACACTGTCAAGCTATTGTACTCATTTATGCCCAACCTCAAAAACCTAATTGACGCATCCAACGAAATGAAAATCAACACAGCAAAGAAGGGTGAAGAAAGGAAATCTTGCAATTGCACCAAAAAAGAGCAGTGCCCACTAAACAATAAATGTCTTCACAACAACATTGTATACCAGGCTACTGTGACATCAGAAAATGAAAAAGAAACACACATAGGGATCACTGAAAACCACTTACTTCAAAACCAGATATGCAAACCACAAACAGTCATTCAACAAAGAAAAATACAAAAACCAAACTGAATTGAGCAAATACATTTGGAAACTTACAAACGCAAAAATAAACTATAACATATCCTGGAAAAATCATAAAAAGGGCATCACCATACAGCAATGTTTCAAAAAGGTGCAACCTATGTTTAACTGAAAAATGGTTAATACTATGCAAACCACACTTAGCAACTTTAAACACCAAAACAGAAATAGTAAACAACTGCAGGCATAAATGAAAATCGTTGTTAGTGAATACACCCAAAACAAAAACCTGAAAGCCCCCCCAAAAAAAACACGTGCAGCCAACCCGCACGTGCAAACAACCGCAAACGGGAGCCCACACGCTATATAACATCGGCGGTGGGCAAACCAAAAACCATCCTGATGACAGCGCAACGCGCTCGAAACAAATTTGTAGATAGTTTTAAGATTCCTCTTTTTACTTATTTTAACTATATATATATATATATATATATCGATATGTATCGATGACATCTTCTTGCTGTGGCAGGGCTCAGAGGAAGATCTGCAGACCTTTTGCCAACACATCAACACTTTCCATCAAACCATCAAATTCACAGTCCAGTCATCCAGACAGTCCATCCCATTCCTCGACATTCTCATCAAATTTGATGATGGTTTCATCATCACTGAACTGTTCACAAAACCCACAGACACTCATGCTTATCTCCACCATCGCTCATGCCATCCACATCATTGTAAGAACAACATCCCCTACTGCCAGTTCCTGAGGCTCCGTCGTCTTTGCTCCAAGACTAAAGACTTTGATAAACATGCTGATACCATCTTGGGCATGTTCCTTAGCCGTGGCTACAGACCGAGCAAGCTACAACAGGCTTTGACAAAAGCACGAAGCCTCCCCAGAGCTGAGGTGTTAATGTACAGGGTAAAAACTGTCAACACCAGGGTCCCCTTCGTCATCACTCATCACCCTTCCAACCCACCACTACGTGACTGGCTCAGGGAGCAACAGGCACTACTCCACACAAGTGCACGCATGAAAAAGGCTGTGCCTGAAGTGCCTGTTGTGGGAGAGAGAAACACCAGGAGCATCCGAAACCTGGTCATGCCCTCCTCCCTTCCCCAAGTCAAGCCTACGCAAGAACAGGCTGGGGTGATGAGATGCAACAGCAGGTGCGTCATCTGTAGGGAACATCTGGTGGAGAGCAAAATTTTCTCCAGCGACACCACGGGAGAAGTCGTCAACATCAGACACAGCATGACGTGCAAGTCTTCAAATATCATTTACCTGCTCTACTGCCAACAATGTCATGGGGCGCAGTATGTAGGAGAAACAAAGAATGCCCTGAAAACACGCTTCTACCTCCACAGAACCCACATACTGCAAAACACAGGCACCCATGTTACTAGCCATTTCAACAGGAAAGACCATTCACTGCAGGATATGAGGTGCATGCCCATAGAGCAGGTCTTCACAGACAACCTTGCTCACAGGCACGCAAGGGAGCAGTTCTGGGTCAACAAACTCAGAACATTCTATCCTCGGGGTCTGAACACTCTCTGACTCTCCTAACTGGTTAGGGAGGGAGAGAGGTGAAATGGGCAGATAGTGGGGGGGGGGGGGGTATGGTAGGGGGAGAGAGAGGGGAGATAGGACAGAGACGGCGATAGGGTTGGAAGGGGGAGGTTTTGAGGCAGACGGCCCCATGTGCCAGTGACAAACTCTTTCCTCGGGTCAGAGAGGGAGATGTGTGAGGGGAGAGTAAGAGATGGCCCAGGGGCTGGGGTCAGGGACCCAAGAGTGGAGGGCCTGGGGAATGGGCTGGGGACCTTGGTGGGCAGGGAGGTGGGGTCCCTGGGTGTTAGGGGGTGGGGGAGTTTAAGGGTCTTGGGTACTTGGGTCCCCAGGGATAGGGGGATACAAATAATTAGGGGGTCCCGGGGAGGGGGGGGGAGGGAATGGGGGATGCGTGACTTGAGGGCTAGGATGGGGGTGGGTGTTCTTGGGGTAGGTGGGCGAATGAGTGAATGGGTGTGGGGTGAGATGGGGAGTTGGATGGGGGTGTGGAGTCGGGTGATCTGGGGGGCTGGGTGGGTTGGGGTGATGGTGAGGGGCCTGACACCCCCCTGAATTTCCCCCCCCCCATCCCCGCCCCCTCCGCTCCTCCCAGCCTTCTTAAAAAGAAATTGAAAATTTGCGAACGTGGTTATCATTGTGAGCTTGACGTCATTGTAGGGTTCATAGAAAAACGTCATTATACTGATAATGATCTCTGCAATAATAATATAATAATATAATAATAATAATAATAATAATAATAATAATAATAATAATAATAATAATGTATAATACGTATATAGCGCATTTCTTGTTGTACAACTCAATGCGCTTACATCCACCATTTGCACTTATTCATACAATATTGATGCACACAGCAAAAAGAAAATACACAATGGCAGACGCACCTACATGCCTCACCGAACTAGTTGTGCAATGCATCCCCCCCCCCCCCCCCTCCGCTCCTTCCAGCCGTCTTACAAAGAAATTGAAAATTTGCGAACGTGGGTATCATTGTGAGCTTGACGTCATTGTAGGGTTCATAGAAAAACGTCATTATACTGATGATGATCTCTGCAATGCGTCACTGTCAATAAGCATCGATAAAGGCAATCGCCGAAATATTTGCAGTCCGGAAAAGTGTTGTTGTTTTGTTTTCTTGTGTATGATATTATTTATATATATATATATATATATATATATATATATATATATATATATATATATATATATATTATATATATATATATATATATATATAAAAGAAGCAATGAGACAGCTCAACAATGAATCCCACTACATCAAAGTGACAGAAGACCCTACTGCAAAAATAGCAAAGGTATCAAACGAGCTAGCTAAAACAAACTGTATGAACAAAACATCATTAACCAAACCACCTATCAATGGGCTCAGGTAGAACCAAACAAAGTCTGCTGTCACAGATTCTACACATTAGCGAAAATCCACAAGGGACTTACCAACCCCCCTGGACGCCCTATTGTTTCAGGCATCAACGGACCGACAGAAAAGCTGTCACAACTTGTGGACTCTTGGTTGCATGATCACACATCTCTCCTCCCAAGCTATATAAAGGACAGCACCCACATGCTTCAAATCATTGCAAAATGGAACATGGAACTGGGACCTTTTGAAGAAACCGTCAAATTGGTGACCATAGATGTAACGTCCCTTTACACAAACATCCCGCACGATGACATGCTGACTGCTATACAATTCTTCTTGGAAAAAGAGCAACTTCCGAACGATCCACCCCAGGAAGATGTTCTCAGAATTGCAAACCATGTTCTCAGTAACAACTACTTCAGTTTCGAAGACGGATGCTACAAACAAGTATTAGGAACAGCAATGGGGACTCCAATGGCTCCCAGCGCCGCTAGTCTATTCATGGGATGGCTTGAACATCACATACTTCGAGACAGTCCTTTATACATTTCTTTGGATGTGTGGAAGAGATTCTTGGATAATATTTTCCTACTGTGGACTGGGACCCAAGATAAGCTGGACCAATTCTTCCAGTTCCTCAACAGCTATCATCCAACCATCAAATTAACGATTTCTTCGTCGTCAAAAGAGATCGCGTTTCTAGACTTATCCATTACCCTCAACGACGGATTTCTCAACACTGATGTCTTCAGCAAACCCACTGACTCTCACGCCTATCTCCATATTCGGTCTTGCCATCCCACTCACACTATCAAAAACCTTCCGTACAGCCTGTTTCTACGACTACGTCGGCTCTGCTCGACTCCAGAAACCTTTGAGGCACGCTGCCAAGAACTGGAAGAACAATTGAAAAACAGAGGCCACAAAGACACTACCATCAGAAATGCCAGACTTAAAGCCACGAGGATGCCTCGCTCGGTCTGCCTCGCATACAAACCTAAAAAGAAGAACCAACGAGTCCCTTTTGTAGTGACACACCATCCCAGCAACCCTCCCCTCCGGAACTGGCTGAGAGAACTCCACAGTGAGATGACACAGAACAGTGAACACATGAGTAGGGCAATTCCAGAACCACCTCTACTTGGTGAACGCAAATGCCATTCACTGTGGAGTCTTCTTTTGCCATCCAGTCTACCAGTGCCAACAGACCCTGATGCTGGCTCATTCAAGTGCCTGAGTTCACAATGCATTATCTGCCAGGAACACCTTGTAGAGACATCCACATTCCAAAACCAGCAAACAAAAGAGACATTCCACCTAAGACACAGACTCACATGCAACAGCTCCAACATCATCTACATCCAATCTGCAACACATGCAACAACACACAGTATGTCGGGGAAACTAAGAACACTCTGAAGATGAGGTTTTACCTACACAGATCAAACATCAACAAAAAGACACACACACTAGTCGCTCAACACTTTAACAAACCGAACCACACACTGCAGAACCTCCGGTGCATTCCCGTAGAAAGGATTCACACAAACAATACAGACAGACGAAAACAGCGTGAACGATTCTGGATCTTCAAGCTAAAAACTCTGGCACCACGTGGGCTCAATGTTTTGATGTGACAAGGAACACAATGACGTAATCAATTGACGTAAAACTACTCGAAAAGACATAATGACGTTGCGTTTGTTTACAAACGAAGAACTCCTGCTGAGGAAGGCTAAATAGCCGAAATATTTTGGATAACAGCAGATTTGTTGTTTACCTCATTGTTTCATTATATATATATATATATATATATATATATATATATATATATATATATATATATATATATTATATATATATATATATATATATATATATATAATGAAACAATGAGGTAAACAACAAATCTGCTGTTATCCAGCGAGGACCGTGAATCATTCTGCAGTCATGAAATACGGGCTGGTACACCCATGGGGATGCTACTTTAAGGCTGTTATGAGCTGCATCCTGTAGTCTAATTTACCTCTGTTCAGGAGCAGTTATGTCCCTTGATATCTTAATGGAGTGTCATGTGCGTGCCTGTACCCATCGTCAACACAGCGCAGGCCTCCAAGGGTGGTACAGGACTGCTCTAAGGGCAGGTGAAGACAGTGCTTCTCTGGGTCCTCCCCAGCACCTTCGGGTGTTTCTTTTTCTTCTTTGCCTTAACTAGGCTGACCCTGGAGAAAGGTCCAGTGACGGTGAGGAAAGACCCACTGACCACAGGGAAAGTCCTGTTGACAGTGGGAAAGACTACAACTTTGGATTCTCTCTTGAGGGCACATAAGACCGTATGGCGAAAGCTTGGCTGTGTCTGGAGTGGCACTGTCTTCATCTGTCCGTGGGCAGGGGTGGTTGGGTCTGTGGGGTGTGCTCGGCAGCTGGAGGGTGGTGTATTTCGCCGGTGGGCTCGGCAGTCATGAAATACGGGCTGGTACACCCATGGGGATGCTACTTTAAGGCTGTTATGAGCTGCATCCTGTAGTCTAATTTACCTCTGTTCAGGAGCAGTTATGTCCCTTGATATCTTAATGGAGTGTCATGTGCGTGCCTGTACCCATCGTCAACACAGCGCAGGCCTCCAAGGGTGGTACAGGACTGCTCTAAGGGCAGGTGAAGACAGTGCTTCTCTGGGTCCTCCCCAGCACCTTCGGGTGTTTCTTTTTCTTCTATATATATATATATATATATATATATATATATATTTATATATATATATATATATATATATATAATATGAAACAATGAGGTAAACAACAAATCTGCTGAAAGCCATCTCAGAGCTCCGTAATTTGCCTATGACCAAAAATGCGGCATGCAGATATGCTGACAAAGCAGGAGTTACAGTGATCACTCCCTAGACGCTGATGATCAAATTATCCTGAATGAAGTGAATAACAGTGACTACTATGACGTAGTTGAAAACTAACCCCACCAAGGATACTGTCAGTAAAGTGAACTCCTGGGTAACAAAGTGGAAGAGAGAAGGGGCACTGACTGACGATATAGCAGACTTTATAACTCCAAATTCACATGTCCGTCCGGGTCACATCAAACCTCTCGTAAACACCACAAACCCAAACCTTTCCCTTATAGATTTTTGCTTTCTGGGTCAGGCACTCCTACTCAACCACTGTCTAAGTTTGTACAACAAGCTATTGCTCATCCACCCATTTTCTACCGTATCAGATCACTGATGCGAATGAATTTCTGCAGAAGGTGGATCTGATCAACGAGCACTACAGCCCCTGCCCCGACAGCCACATTTGCTGTCTTTGACGTGGTAGCCCTTTTCCCAATGTGGACAACAACATGGGTGTTCCCGCTGTTAAAGAAGCTCTGAGAGAGAATCCCTCACCTTTGCAGGTACCTGAAAGTTGCATTGTTGAGGGTTTAAAAATTGCCCTCGATAACAATTGTTCAGCCTACACAGATGGAGAGGGAAAGACTGTCTTCGCCAAGCCAAACCATGGTACTGCAATGGGACCCTGCCATGCTTGTGACTTTGTTGATGTCTTCATGGGCAGCTTAGACAATAAGCTCATGCAGGATTGCTCAGTCCCTTTGCTTTCCTCTCTGGCTGAACCTGAACGGCGCAAAGAGCTTAAATGCCTAGACTGGAGCAGGTATCGAGATGATGGTATCACCATTCTTCCCAACAGCGAGGACCGTGAATCATTCTGCAAACACCTGGATGAACTGAATCCGCCAATATTAAGTGGACAGTAAAATTTGACAGACAGGTAGAATATCTGGATATGAAACTTTCAATAGTTGATGGTGTCATAAAGACAGATGTCTTTTCCAAACATTGCCATAGTTACCTTCCAAAGAACAGTTGTCACCCTCCTTCAGTGTTCAAGGGTCTTCTAACAGGTGTTGGTGCCAGGCTGAGAATGTTATGCAGCGAAGATGACAGACTGCCAGAGAGACTCACAGAGTATGCCAAGTATTTTACAATCGCTGGTTGGAAATTTGAGGCAGCACTTGAACAACTCAAAAGGGGAGCTAACAGAGACCGAGGAATTCTCATCAACCAAGAGAGCCATCCCAAACCCAAGAAATTGGCTTGGGTCACTCAGTATGATCCAAGGTTACCATCTAAAAGAGAAATTATTAAACAAAATTTACACATCCTGTATTCCAATCCAAAAAACAGGACCATGTTCCCTGAAGAAATGCTCATTGGTGCTGATAGGAGAAGACGCAACTTGGCAGAAATGTACAAACCTACAGTACCACGTCGCCATCATCTCCATGGACCTATGAACAGACCTGGATTTTTTGTATGCTGTGCCCGCCGATGTGACCTTTGTGCACATTCCAGTGACCTGATTGGACTAAGAAGCCCATGGAATGGGCGCTACTGGCCCATCAGACAGCACCTCACTTGTTCGACAAAAAATACCATCTACGTCATCAGATGTCAGAACCACCCAGACTCATGGTATGTTGGGTCCACCAAGGACCTCAAAAGGTGGGCCAATGACAAATCAGACTGCAACAAGCAAATGGCCCAGCGATGTGGAATTGCCAGACACCTCGCCCAGACTGAGACCCTGAAGACAAGGCTCTGCCTTTTCTTTCCATCCATCCCATCGAACAAGTTGCATCTGAAGACAAACTCCTAGACAGAGAGACTTACTGGCAGGCCAATTTGGGGACTGTCTTTAAGGGTCTCAACTCCCGTACAGAACTCAACAGCATGCACAGAATGAGAAACAGGATCCTGTATTAGAATGGTACAGTGATAGGTGGACTCCATAGAGTGCAGTGGAAGATGGGGTATTCAGGGTGCAGTGGAAGGTGGACTTTTCGGGTGCAGTGAAAAGGTGGACTCTGCAGTATGCAGTGAAGGGTGGACTCTACAATGTGCAGTGGAAGGTGGACTCTATAGGGTTCCGTGAATGGTGGACTATGCAGGGTACAGTGGAGGGTGGACTTTGCAGGGTGCTGTGGAAGGTGGACTCTGCGAGATGTAGTGAGGGATGGGTACAGGGTGTGGTGAAAGGTGAAACTACAGTAAAAAAAGAAAATGTGACGTCGTTTTTAAATTGATGTAGTCTACTATGACGTCAATAGTATTGATCTCATCGCTGCTAAGGAGATGTACTTGCATCGGTTCCTGAAGAAGCCTTTTGGCGAAAGCTTGAAAATGAACTCCGTGGGCGGTGCTGACTACTTATTTTTCATATATATATATATATATATATATATATATATATATTATATATATTATATATATATATTTTATATATATATATATATATATATTATATATATATATATATATATATATATACAAGAATAAACACAACAGTCGGTTCATGTCTCAGACTTGTACTTTTAACAAATTTTCGCTGTTAACAACTTCATCAGGCCAAAGTATAATGATAAAAGCCTCACATCAAGTAAAATGACATACTGTTGATGGTGAACTGCTATTCAGGTGAACCAGGTAAAAAGAGGTCAACAACTGCCTCATGCAGGACAATATTCCCACCACAAGGTGCTGAGCTCAGGACCCTTTGTCCTCATGTATATATATATATATATATATAAAATATATATATATATATATATATATATATTATATATATATATATATATATATATATATATATATATATATATATATACATGAGGAAAAAGGGTCCTGAGCTCTGGACACCTACTGCCAAAACCTAGATCTGAAGGCGGCCACCCACCAATGCCCTGGGAGACCGAAAGACAATCTTAAAGTGAATGAAAGAAAGGCACTTAACCAGCTACAGGGGAAAGTGTTGAACCGAGAAATACGCATCAGCACGGCTGACAAAGGGTGAGCTGTAGTTATTCAGGACGTTCAGGACTACATCCAAGAAGCAGATCGACAACTGAACAACCAGCTACATTACAGCAAAGTTGACAATGATCCCACAGTGCAAGTGGCCAAGAAGAACAATGAACTTCTCAACAAACTCCATGATAACAACTACATTGATGACCAGACGTACAGATGGGCCTTACTCGAACCAAACAAAATACGTACACGGCGTTTCTACCATCTACCAAAGATCCACAAAACGCTCACTAACCCCCCAGGAAGACCAACTGTGTCAGGAGTGGAAGGCCCTACAGTCAAAATGTCCCAGCTAGTTGACTCCTGGCTACAGAATCTAGTCGTTGGGCTCCCCAGCTACATCCAAGATTCCACTGCAATGCTAAGGATGCTTGAGGACCTTAACGTCAGGTCCCCACAAACATACCCCACGACGACATGCTAGAGGCTATCACCTTCTTTCTGACGCTCCACCATCCTGACAATACCCCACCGATCTCCGTCATTATAGATATCGTCTCTCACGTCCTCAGGAACAACTATTTCACCTTTGAAGGACGCATGTACAAGCAGGAACATGGGACGGCAATGGGCACGCCCATGGCGCCAACCATTGCCAATCTCTTCATGGGCTGGCTGGAAAAGAGGATGCTGGAAGAAAGCCCTGTCCACATCGACAACAGCGTGTGGAGACGCTACATCGATGACATCTTCTTGCTGTGGCAGGGCTCAGAGGAAGATCTGCAGACCTTTTGCCAACACATCAACACTTTCCATCAATCCATCAAATTCACAGTCCAGTCATCCAGACAGTCCATCCCATTCCTCGACATTCTCATCAAATTTGATGATCGTTTCATCATCACTGAACTGTTCACAAAACCCACAGACACTCATGCTTACCTCCACCATCGCTCATGCCATCCACAGCATTGTAAGAACAACATCCCCTACTGCCAGTTCCTGAGGCTCCGTCGTCTTTGCTCCAAGACTAAAGACTTTGATAAACATGCTGATACCATCATGGGCATGTTCCTCAGCCGTGGCTACAGACCGAGCAAGCTACAACAGGCTTTGACAAAAGCACGAAGCCTCCCCAGGGTCCCCATCGTCATCACTAATCACCCTTCCAACCCACCACTACGTGACTGGCTCAGGGAGCAACAGGCACTACTCCACACAAGTGCACGCATGAAAAAGGCTGTACCTGAAGTGCCTGTTGTGGGAGAGAGAAACTCTAGGAGCATCCGAAACCTGGTCATGCCCTCCTCCCTTCCCCAAGTCAAGCCTACGTAAGAACAGGCTGGGGTGATGAGATGCAACAACAGGTGCGTCATCTGTAGGGAACATCTGGTGGAGAGCAAAATTTTCTCCAGCGACACCACCGGAGAAGTCTTCAACATCAGGCATAGCATGACGTGCAAGTCTTCAAACATCATTTACCTGCTCTACTGCCAACAATGTCATGGGGCGCAGTATGTAGGAGAAACAAAGAATGTCCTAAGAACACGCTTCTACCTCCACAGAACCCACATACTGCAAAACACAGGCACCCATGTTACTAGCCATTTCAACAGGAAAGACCATTCACTGGAGGACATGAGGTGCATGCCCATAGAACAGGTCTTCACAGACAACCTTGCTCACAGGCACGCAAGGGACCAGTTCTGGATCAACAAACGCAGGACATTCTATCCTCGGGGTCTCAACACTCTCCGACTCTCCTAACTGGTTAGGGAGGGAGAGAGGTGAAAAGGGCAGATAGTGGGGGGTATGGTGAGGGGAGAGATAGGGGAGATAGGACAGAGACAGCGATAGGGTCGGAAGGGGGAGGTTTTGAGGCAGACGGCCCCATGTGCAAGTGACAAACTCTTTCCTCGGGTCAGAGAGGGAGATGAGTGAGGGGAGAGTAAAAGATGGCCCAGGGGCTGGGGTCAGGGACCCAAGAGTGGGGGGCCTGTGGAATGGGCTGGGGACCTTAGGGGGCAGGGAGGTGGGGTCCCTGGGTGTTAGGGGGTGGGGGAGTTTAAGGGTCTTGTGTGCTTGGGTCCCCAGGGATCGGGGATACAAATAATTAGGGGGTCCCCGGGGAGGGGGGGGGGAGGGACTGGGAGATGCGTGACTTGGGGGCTAGGATGGGGGTGGGTGTTCTTGGGGTAGGTGGGCGAATGAGTGAATGGGTGTGGAGTGAGATGGGGAGTTGGATGGGGTGTGGAGTCGGGTGATCTGGGAAGCTGGGTGGGTTGGGGTGATGGTGAGGGGCCTGAAACCCCCCTGAATCCCACCCCCCGACCTTTTTAGAAAGAAATTGAAAATTTGCGAACGTGGTTATCATTGTGAGCTTGACGTCATTGTAGGGTTCATAGAAAAACGTCATTATACTGATGATGATCTCTGCATGCGTCACTGTCAATAAGCATTGATAAAGGCAATCGCCGAAATATTTGCAGTCCGGAAAAGTGTTGTTGTTTTGTTTTCTTGTATATATATATATATATATGTTTGTGTGTGTGTGTGTGTGTGTGTGTGTGTGTGTGTGTGTGTGTGTGTGTGTGTGTGTGTGTGTGTGTGTGTGTGTGTGTGTGTGTGTGTGTGTGTGTGTGTGTGTGTGTGTGTGATTAGCACTTCATGTTAAATTGGTGCAGAAGTTCAATCTTCGTTATCATGATTATGATCAAGATGATGATGATCATCATCAACATGATCATGATAATGGTTGTTGTCGTTGTCGTTCTCGTTGTCAGTGTCGTCGTTGTTGTTATTATTGTTGCTGTTGTTGTTGTTGCAGAAATTAAAATTGACCTAAGACAGACATCGATTTGTTAATATTTGATAAAAATGTCAAAGAGAACGCACATACGAACAGAAACAATCACTGGTTACCTCGCTTTGATTGACATGAACAGATATCGTAAATCAAACAGGATGCAGTAAACAACAAATCACACATTAGTGGGGCAAACCTTGCTCCCGTGATGAGATAACTACACGCCCAACAATGGCAAGCGAATGCTGTAATCGGCAAAAAATCGCCTAGCACACACACACACACACACACACACACACACACACACACACACACACACACACACACACACACACACACACACGCACACACACACACGCACACGCACACGCACACGCACACGCACACGCACACACACACACACACACACACACACACACACACACACACACACACACACACACACACACACACATACACACAGTAGAAAACAACATTCGTTTTAAGTTACCGGCTTGTGATAATCTTATTACGGAAGCAAAACTCTCCCTGTTTGTTGGTTATTAACCATTTACTTTTCCCTCCCTCAATTCAGATTCTCTATCAATCAAATTGAGGTTGCCTGTATCTGTTGGTTTGTGTATTCTGTTTGACTTTATGGCAGTCTTGAATAAATGTTAATTTCTGATTGTTCATTTTTCTGATTGTTGTTGCTGTACAGATGTGTCAGGTGTAGGGTATATGGGCAGGTTTGGAACATCCTTTTGGGAGAGAGGCCTCCTTGTTTGTTCTTAGTGCTTTGTGTTGGCATTGTGTGGTCAAACGAAGCATTCGTTTGGACTTATGGATGGTTGATCATCTCACTATGGGAGCTGGACTTACAGTACTTGTTCGTTACCTACTGTTTTCTGTTCTCTGTCCCATGTAGGATTTCCTTTCATATCAATGGAACCGAGGCTACCTCTATTGCATTTGATTTAGTTGTGTGATGTTTTTGAGTACATTCAAGATTTTTCTTTTAAAAGGTAAAGCCAATCTTGAACAATTGTTTTGCTGTGTGTACGTTTCCCTAGTTGTTGTTGCCATGTACATCACAGGCGCATATACCTGACAGGTGCACCTGACTGGTGCTGGGTATCTGGGCAAGCTAACGGCGTTCTTTCTAGGGGAGGTTTCTCTGTTTAATCTTGTGCTTTGTTCTGGCATTTGTGTTGGGCGGTTTGATGTCGAGATCGGTATTCCTTTGGAGTTACAGGCGTGTAATTATCTCATAATGGGAACAAGCATTTACCTACTAGTTTAATGTCTGTAGATATGAATATTTGATTGTTACTCACACCACAGGTAAGATGGTTAGAGAATTATTCGTTTTGCCATACAGAACAGTTATATATGAAATTGCAGAATGCCCCAACAAATATCTGTTTACAGACAACAGAAGGTCTGATTTAAAAACAAAAGTCGTAAGCAACCGACAGATAACAGTATATATCCATCGTTGGAATGTGGATGTAGCGGTCTTGAACGAATGATAGATACTGGGACGATGTTTGAACTTGACAACAAGGAATGCTATAGAGAATGTGATGAACAGGAGACAGAGTCAACCGTCATGTTGTCAGGCAACGTCCCAGACGAGCAGATCTAAGAACACAGTTCACACCTGCAAAACACGCTTGCCTTAAATCGGTTTGTATTTCAGCACATTATTTATGGGTGGTAGGAAGACTGTGGCAGGTATTTAGTGCGTTTTGTTTTGTGCAGTTTTGTTTCAAGCAAATATGTTACAATGATCAAACCAATCATCACTCACCATGTTGTTAGGTGAAAGTATTTTAGAGAACTTCTTTGCACATTTTCCCAACAGCCCTTTTGATCACTAACTGATATAACTAACGATCCCAGTTTGAAGAGTCTCTCCTCTCCATACTGTAAACGTCGTTACACTGATGATGGTAACACCTGCCATTTTTGTTATATGATTATTATCATGGATAAGTGTAATAATAATGATGACGATGATGATGATAGTGCTGGTGCTACTGATAACCATGTTGAGGATTGCGATAGGACGGCGGCGGCGACGGCGGCGACGACAACGACAACGACGACAACAACGATGATGATGATGATGATGATGATGATGATGATGATGATGATGATGATGATGATGATGATGATGATGACGATGATGATGATGACGCTGACGACGACGATGTTGACGGTGACGACGACAACAACAACAACGACAACGATAATATTGTCTATTCTTTTCTTGATACAGTACATTAGTTCTGTCAGGTTGTCTGGGGAAAAAGTTTGTTTCCAAATAATTTGATAATCAATATTTGATAACTGATGTTAAAATTATGGTATCTTTATAATTAACAATGTAAATGTGTTTAGGCAATAAATAAGTAGGTTCTGTTAATTTGGCGTGAATGTTGATCAGTGTGTGGTGAGAATAGAAAGAAGGTTTGAGCAGTGTGTGGTGTGAATAGAATGGAGGAGTAAATAATTTAGAAGACAAGGCAGAAAGGCGAACAGTGAAGAGGACAGTGAAGATGTGATTTTAAAAAAAATTATACTTTTCACGAGAATGGAAGAAAAAGCCCTATCTGACCATGTCTGCAGTTTTTTCTTCTTTTTTTTTCTTTCCTTTTTTTTCATAGATGAATGGAAGTCTTTTTCCTTGTTAAGATGGGAGGTGTGTGATGGCAGGGGGTGAGGGTAGGGGAGGGAGGACAATCAAGGACAAATAAGTCTGATGTAAGGGTAATGAAAAATGGTTTGAAGGGAACAAGACCATCAATTTGAGGGAGTGATCAGCTGTCATACTGTTACTGTCGATCCATATATGATAATAAAATCCTCTCTCTCTCTCTCTCTCTCTCTCTCTCTCTCTCTCTCTCTCTCTCTCCCCAATTTGTAACTAACAGGTGGGCTGTGCATGTGTGCGTTCCCCGTCGGCATGTGCCTGGGCGGGCGCACACGACCACGGAGGGGGGGGGGGGGGGGGGGTATTCGTTAGGAGACCTTTGCTTGTGCGCTCTGTGGCGCTGAGGAAAATTGAAATGACACGGCCGTGAAGTATTAACAGTTGTCGGTTTGCCTCTGCCCTAGGCCGCATTGTACTCTCCTCCCTACCTTTTTTCTACTGTGAAATGTGATCAGAACTAACAGTAATGACTGTCAATAACTGTTACGGATGCGTTGGTGCGTGTGTCTGTTTGTCTGACTCTCAGAAATTTAGATGCGTATACGATGTTTAATTCACACACACCCACACCATTCGAAACATGGACAGTCAGGCAACAAGTCAACATTTCACAAAGAGTTCACATCTTCCCTTTTTCCCTTTTTGTAGCTCCCACCTCTCCAACCCCACCCCATCTCCCTTAACAACTAAAATGCTTCCATTCAAATACAATTATCATGGACAAACCTGCAATTCCATTCAAACAGAGGAAAAATCATCATTTTTCGCATTGTAAAAGCACATCCAACAAAATTAATCAGATTCCATGAAGCAGGAAGCAAGAGATAGAGAGGAGAGAGAGAGAGAGAGAGAGAGAGAGAGAGAGAGAGAGAGAGAGAGAGAGAGAGAGAGAGAGAGAGAGGAGAGAGAGAGAGAGGCGTGGGGTGGGGTGGGGTGGGGGACACAGCTGTGATACACACGCACACATCAAAACTGGAAAATCCATAATACTTTCAAAAGATGAACTTATCCAGTATTTAAACTACATCGTTTGTGACACTTATATATACAGCTGTGTTTTTTCTCCATTTTTTAAGCTTCCATCATAAACGTAAAGTCAATGATCTCATTTGCAATCATCTTCCATACAACCAAGAACTCATTTTCAGCATTGCAAACATAAATGTACATCCTGCATGTTAATCAACATTAGATAATTCCATGAAGAGAGGAGAGAGAGAGAGAGAGAGAGAGAAGAGAGAGAGAGAGAGAGAGAGAGAAGAGAGAGAGAGAGAGGAGAGAGAGAGAGAGAGAGAGAGAGAGAGAGAGAGAGAGAGAGAGAGAGAGAGAGAGAGAGAGAGAGGAGAGAGAGAGAGAGAGAGAGAGAGAGAGAACATTTCAATATTTCGTGTGATAAGTGAGAGAGAGCGAGCGAGAAAGAGAGAGAGATAGAGAGAGAGGGGGGAGGAAGAGAGAGAGAGAGAGAGAGAGAGAGAGAGAGAGAGAGGAGAGAGAGAGAGAGGAAAGAGAGGGGGAGAGGGGGAGGGGAGAGGGGGGGAAGGGGGAGAGAGGGGAAAAAGGAGCGAGTACGTTGTATTTCAATTTTGTTTGATCATTCAAATGACAATTTAATATTGTTCAAGGAGTGGTCTTCTTGACTCTACAATAAGGATTATATAAAACGGCTGTTTTTTTCT
>JAFLJL010014632.1:0-10000 GCA_018398815.1 Conus ventricosus | reverse complement strand
TAAATATGTAAGGTTTTGTTCAATGAGCCTAGCGGATCAAAAAAAAAAAAAGAGGAGGGATGTGTTTGACTATTTACGAAAAGCGTTTTTGATGTATCATTTACAGGGTACCCATTTTGACCCCAAGCTTAAAATGTGTATCAGAGCAGAATGGGGTTATAAAACATATTTTGTATCATATATGTCAAATTCAAGAGGTGTTACCATTTCTCTTAACAATGATTTTGAGTTTTGTGTACAAAAGGTTGACAAAGATATAGGTGGAAACTACATTTTTTGCTGTTGTATCCATTTTGGCTAAGATGATATTGATCATTAACCTGTATAGACCAATTATGATAATCTTGATTTTTTTCTGTTTTTATTTTTGTTTTGTTTTTTTTAGTTAGAAGATAATATTAAGGATGTAGGGTGTTGAAAATGTTGTAATTGGAGTGGACTGGAACCTCGCACAAGTTTGTTTTCAATGGATTATTTTAATCATAAGCATTATAGCAATGTTAAAGCACAACAGCAAGTTGACGACATGATGCTTAATATAGACCTTACAGATATATGGAGAATGTTGTGAAACCCTGAATTGAAAAGATACGCATGGAACAGATCCTCCCCTCTGCAGCAAAGTAGTGTTGATTTTTTTTCTAGTTTCAGATTATGTGTCCACTATTGTCACGGATGCAGATATTAAGGCAGGGTACAGGACAGACCATTCAATGCTTACTCTGAATTTAACCTTTGCTAAAGAAACTAAAACTATAACCCTTCTGGAAATTTTTAAGTGTTCTTTTGTTGAAGGATAAACAGTACATTGATGAAATTAACGAGGAAATTAAAGTTTGTAATAGAAGAGCATGCTGTACTGCCCAGTTCAAGGGAACAAGTATCATTTATTGAGCATTCAAAAATTTAGTTTTTACAATACAGATAATCTTTTTTAGATGTTTTATTATAATAATAAGAAGTACAACTATAGCATTTGCAACTGAAAAAAAAACCCGCAGAAGTAATGAAAAGCAGAATTGTTTAGAACAGAATATTAAAAAGTTAGCGAAGAAGGAACAGTTGACTGATGAAGAAAGACATGATTTAGAGCAGGGACAAAGAGGAACTAGTTAGACTTAGGGAAGCTAAAATGGAGGGGGTTTGATTCGATCGCGAGCACGTTGGATAGCAGAAGGGGGAAAAGGTCAATCAGTATTTTTGTTCGCTTGATAACAGAAACTTCTTAACAAAAAAAATATGACAAAGTTAAGATTAGATGATGTTTTAGCTCGCTTGAAAAAAGAAACTTTCTTAAACAAAAATATAACAAAGTTAACATCAGATGATGGCTCAGAAATATTTCAATGATGAAAGGATTCCAACGAGACGTGAAGAAAGTTTATGAAAAAAATCGTACCGGTATAAAGGAAGTTGAGGATTACGAAATATCTCAAATGGTTAATTTACCTCATGTCTTAAACAATTAGAAGGAGAAAAATTTCTATAGATGAAGCTGGCTATGCACTTAAACAGATGAAAAACAATAAAAGCCATGGATCAGACGGATTTACTGTCGGGTTCTTCAAATTGTTTCAACCATCACTTGGGAATATTCGTCGTTCGATCCTTAAATGAGGTTTTAAACTGTGCGAGTTGTCCACCATACAGAAGGAAGGAATCATAGTTTGTATTCCTAAAGGTGATAAATCTTGAGACGCCATTAAAAACAGAAGGCCAGTTACTCTTTTAAATGTTGTTTATAAGATAGGGTACGTACGTGTTGTGAACAGACTAAAACATGGTTCTTCCAAGTTTGATCAACGAAGACCAAACAGGATTTATGGCCAACAGATATATTGGAGATAGTATTAGACTGATCTTATGACTGAATTAACTATTCACAAACACACCAACTGCCTGACTTGCTTTTATGTTAGATGTAGAGAAAGCCTTCGATTCACCTGACAGGGGATTCATGAATAAAGTACTTGTAGCATTCGGTTTTGGACCAGATATACATAAATGGATAACTCCTTCTATAATAATATTAGTCAGCTGTACTTGTGAATGGACAGGCATCAGGTTGGTTTTCTGTAGGTCGTGGGCGCAGGCAGGGTGACCCCAGTTTCACCCTACATATTCATTTTGTGTGTAGAAAGTCTTGCCATTATGTTGAGAGATAATAGAATTATAGAAAGGAATCCAAACTAACAATGCAGAACAGAAATTGCACAATACGCGGACGATGTAGAAATTATTGTTTGAAATTGACAAAGTGTCTTTTGAGGGATTTCTGATAACAGTTGATAGGTTTGGGAGAAAATCAAGTTGATATTAAACACAGAAAAAAAAAACAAGTGCTCTATGGCTCGGCAGTAGGAAAAACCTCGACGATTTGCTACATGCAACATTTACGTATTCAGTGGAACCCCACCACAATTCAAAATTATGTGTATCTTATTTACAAGTGATCTTGCTGACTGTTCAGAAATAAACATACAGGCTAGATTTCTTGAAATATGAATGTTATACAAGGTATGGTTAAGATACAGATTACTCCACTAGGCAGGGTGGCTGTTTTAAAGGCTTTAATCTTGTCCAAACGAATTCATCACTGGATTCTACTTCCAAATCCTCCAATGATGTAATTAATGCGATTCAAAACTCAGTCTTTCGAGTTTTGGAGGATAGAAAATGAGACTGTATAAACATCAAAACTGAAGTTAAAAACATAATGAATGGAGGACTTGGTGTACCAAGAATAAAGGAATATATAGTTGCATTAGAACTTGCATGGAGTAGAAAAATAAGAATATCGTCTCACAAGTGGAAAAGTATTACTTTGGCAAGTTGTCCAAGAAGACATCATCTGGAAAAAAAAATGGCTGTAGTCTTCTTCTAGGCCAATTATCAAAACAAAACAAAAAATTAGGGCTGACGTATTTGAGGCATATAAAGAATTTGGCCAATGGATTCTGCCTTGCATTCCGAAAGAAATGGCTTCTGAAAATGTATTTTATATATGAAAATATTAAGATAAAAAAACAAAAACAAAAAAGAAAACTTGTTTTCTCTAATCAAAGTCTGTTCATCAAACGTATAAACACAATTGGACACATTATGAAAGAAGATAGCACGCTTTTGGCATACAGAGAGAGTTCAATAACAAGTATGGATTTTGCATTGACTTTATTTCGTATACTGGATTGTTAAGGGGAGTAAACGCATATATTCGGAAAACTGCGGTAACAATGACAAATAACAAGAATGAAACAAGATCTAAAATGTGGAAACTTGTCTGTTCAGTCAACAGAGGGGCATGTATTTATTATGATGCCTTTCTGTGTGACAACATAAAACCTGCTTTTGCAGTGGAATCAAAAACTTGAAGAGCAATTGGAATGAATATCATCATCAAAAAGGTACAAAAAAATAAACGAAATAAAACTTAAATGGCTTCAAGATAGAGTTTCTACACTATTTATTGGGTACAAATATTGTGTTGTCAAACATGAGAAATGAACTGAAAGATCATTGTACATTTTTAATATCGAGAAAGGGAAAACATTGAGCATCTATTTTGGTTATGTGAACACGCGGCATATTTTTCACAACAACTTTAAGCAACAATAAAGAGAAAATGTCAGCATGTGGCTTCTTTAAATTTGTCTGTTGAATTAGTATTATTTGGGCATTCAAACAATTTCAGGGGTGATGAAGCCTTTGACTTAATATTACTTCTAGAAAAATATTTTAACTATAAATGCAACGCGAGAAAAAACTTTTAATTGTCATAAAAATTTCTACATTATTTAAAGACAAGATGTAATTTTGAACAGCAAGTTGCGAAAAGCGCAAAAACTAGTCAAAAACTGCATGAAAAATGGCAGTTATACCAATCTTTGATAGACGTGTTACTTTGGACTTGATGTACGTGTTGAGGGACTAGTCTGTCTCTGTGTCACTTGATATATTTGGGTCCCTGGTGGCTTTGTCTGTGTCCTATCCTCTCTCTTTCAAGAGACTGTCAGTTGGTGGCACAGCTCTTTGACTTTGATGTTGAAAATATTTCTTCAATGTAGAACAACCAACCAAAACAGAGTGTAGTAGTATTATGGTATACCGACTATCCCAAGGCTATTACAAAAGTTGGCTGGCTTGATTTTTATTGTCCAGAGAAATGTTTCCATTCTGTCTTGAAGTTGATATCTGGTTTGAACATAATGGAAGTCTGCATAACTTTCACAGCTGTTGAAAAGGAAGAAATTAAAATCCTAAGAGGGCAAGTGAACTAGATAATATTTAATCTTGGTTGTTAAAACTCACAAAAATATATTTTCTACTTTGCCATTGACATTTCTGATAAAACAATAGAGAAACGCGTGATTCCTTAGGATTGGGGATAAAAAAAGCTACTGTAAGCATCACTTTGAAAGAAAAATAAAGGAAGTAAATCATCAGCAGGAAAAATAGGACCTCATCATCGGAGGAGGAACAGTTTTCCCACACCGCAAGATAAACAAAGTGACATGGAGATCACCAGACCTGAGCACTGAAAACCAATAGCCCACTTCACGATCTCAAGGAGATGGAGACGGACCCTACAAGACGTGAAGGCATGCAGGGGTGCAGATGTGGGATCAGATCACATACTTCTGGTGGGCAAGCTGAAGATCAAGATTGCCAGGAACAAAGATACAGGTCAACAGAGGCACCCACGCTTTGACACACAAAGCTGAAGTCAGAAGAAAAGAAGAGGGAGTTTGTCATCACCCTGAACAACAGATTCCAGGCCCTCGCAGACCTGGAGGATGGCTCGCTGGAAAGAAATGGGAGCGAGTGAGGAGTGCCTTCGATGAAGCCAGTCAAGAAGTGCTAGGATACAGGAAACGACAGCACAAACCATGGATCTCGGAAGAAACCATCAAGAAGATGAGAAGAGAGACGAGAGACCAAACAGAGAGAGATCCAACCCAGAACAAGAGCACAGAAACAACGTCTTCAACAGGAGTACAGCAAACGAGACAAGGAAGTGAAGAAGAGTGCCAAAAAGGACAAGCGAGACCATGTAGAAGGACTGGCCACTCAAGCACAGGAAGCAGCGGAGAAGAATGATATGAAGACCTCTACACCATCACTAAGCAGCTGGGCGGTAGGAAAACCAACACAAACGACCAGTGAAAGGGAAGAATGGAAACATCTTGAGCAAACCAACAGAGCAGCTGGACAGATGGAGGGAACACTTTAGCGAGCTACTCAGCGGTACGCCAGTCAAGACACCACACTCATCGAGGAAGGAGAAGACCTGGATGTAAACCTAGGGCGATCAGCAAAGAAGAAATCATTCAAGCAATCAGGAAGACAAAGAACAGGAAAGCCCTGGACCTGACAACATCACACCGGAAGTGCTCAGGGCAGAATCGACGGTCGCGGCAGACATCCTGATGGACTTATTTCAAGAGGCCTGGGAAAAGGAAGAAGTGCGAAAGAGTGGAAAAAGGGCTTACATCATCAAGATACCCAAGAAGGGAGATCTCAGCGAGTGTAAGAACTGGAGAGGGATACAGCTGCTGTCACTACTAGTAAGATCTTCACGAGAATCATCCTAGAGAGGATCCGGGCAGCTGTAGACGAAAGCTGAGAGACGAACAAGCAGGATTTCGAGCAGGAAGATCATGTGTCGACCAGATAGCCACGCTCCGAATCATCATCGAGCAGTCTCTTGAGTGGCAGTCACCAATCTACATCAATTTTATCGATTTCAAAAAGCATTCGACACAGTGGACAGAGAAGTAACATGGAAAATCCTGAGACACTATGGAATTCCACTCAAGATGGTAAAAATCATACAGAGCCTGTACAAGGACACAACGTGTCACGTCATCCACAACACGAGTGTGTCGGAACCCTTCACAGTGAACACCGGGGTACGTCAGGGATGTATGTTGTCACCGCTGATCTTCTCTCTTGTGATCGACTGGGTGATGAGGACAGCGATGAACCCACCATGCGGGATCCCGTGGACACTCATGCAGAAACTTGAGGACCTGGATTTCGCGGACGACATCAGCTTGCTGACCCACACCCTCCACCACATGCAGAAGAAGACCGAGAGCCTCCGCAGCACAGCCAGTAACACTGGCTTGGAGATCAACGCGGAGAAGACAAAGACCATGAGAGCCAACACAAGCCAGGCTGAAGCAATTCGCCTAGGGGAAAAAAAAGATAGAAGATGTTGAGAAATTTACCTACTAGGAAGCATTGTCAACAAGACAGGAGGTACTGATGATGACATCAGGGCCAGAATAACCAAGGCAAGATTTGCTTTCACCACCCTCAAGCCCATCTGGAGGAGCGCAAACGTCCGTCTTCACACCAAACTGAGACTGTTTAACACCAATGTAAGACCTGTGCTGCTGTATGGCTCGGAGACCTGGAGACTCACCAAAGGGGTGGAGCGCAAGTTGCAGGTCTTCATCAACACATGCCTGCGGCGGATCCTCCGCATCAGGTGGCCTGACAGAATTGCAAATGAGGAGCTATGGCGCCAGACAGATCAGAGACCAATCGGAGACACCATCAGAATCCCAAAGTGGAAGTGGATCGGACACATCCTACGCCGAGGCCCGGACAACATCGCACGGCAGGCACTGGATTGGAACCCGCAAGGAAAGAGAGAAAGCGAGGCCGCCCAGTGACAACTTGACGTAGGAAAGCTGAACAGCGAGCTGAGTTCCATCAAGCTGTCCTGGGGTGAGGCAAAGCGGGCAGCCCCAAGACCGCACACGCTGGAAATCTGCAGTGAAGGCCCTATGCTCCCGATGGAGCGAAGAGGATTAAGTAAGTAAGTAAGTAAGTCTACTAGGTGGTGGACTCGTCGTGTCTGTCGTGCATTTTAATTCTTTTTAAATGCAGGATTTATGGCTCATGCACTGCATCTTTACCCACCACAGTATGTAGGAAGAGGAGAGGGTGGGACCATGGAGTGGATGCGTGTGCCACGTTCAGAGAGAACAAAAGAAAAACAAAAGGGATATTGTAAGGGACGACGATGAAACGTGAACAAAGGGTAAATAGAAGAAATGAACGTGGAAATATGAAGAAATGAGAGCACTAATTAACTAAATCCACTTCAAAGTCCATACATGATGTAAATCTAAGAGGGCAAATGTGAAACTAGATAATATTTATTAATCTTTGTGTTGTTAAAAACTACACAAAATATATTTTTTCTAACTTTGCATTGACATTTCTGATAAAACAATAGAGAAACGCGTGATTCCTTAGGATTGGGGATAAAAAAAGCTACTGTAAGCATCACTTTGAAAGAAAAATAAAGGAAGTAAATCATCAGCAGGAAAAATAGGACCTCATCATCGGAGGAGAACAGTTTTCCACACCGCAAGATAAACAAAGTGACATGGAGATCACCAGACCTGAGCACTGAAAACCAAATAGACCACTTCACGATCTCAAGGAGATGGAGACGGACCCTACAAGACGTGAAGGCATGCAGGGGTGCAGTGTGGGATCAGATCACATACTTCTGGTGGGCAAGCTGAGATCAAGATTGCCAGGAACAAAGATACAGGTCAACAGAGGCACCACGCTTTGACACCACAAAGCTGAAGTCAGAGAAAAGAAGAGGGAGTTTGTCATCACCCTGAACAACAGATTCCAGGCCCTCGCAGACCTGGAGGATGGGCTCGCTGGAAAAGAAATGGGAGCGAAGTGAGGAGTGCCTTCGATGAAGCCAGTCAAGAAGTGCTAGGATACAGGAAACGACAGCACAACCATGGATCTCGGAAGAAACCATCAAGAAGATAGAAGAGAGACGAGAGACCAAACAGAGAGAGATCCAACCAGAACAAGAGCACAGAAACAACGTCTTCAACAGGAGTACAGCAAACGAGACAAGGAAGTGAAGAAGAGTGCCAAAAAGGACAGCGAGACCTGTAGAAGGGACTGGCCACTCAAGCACAGGAAGCAGCGGAGAAGAATGATATGAAGACCCTCTACACCATCACTAAGCAGCTGGGCGGTAGGAAAACCAACACAAACCGACCAGTGAAAGGGAAGAATGGAAACATCTTGAGCAAACCAACAGAGCAGCTGGACAGATGGAGGGAACACTTTAGCGAGCTACTCAGCGGTACGCCAGTCAAGACACCACCACTCATCGAGGAAGGAGAAGACCTGGATGTGAACCTAGGGCCGATCAGCAAAGAAGAAATCATTCAAGCAATCAGGAAGACAAAGAACAGGAAAGCCCTGGACCTGACAACATCACACCGGAAGTGCTCAGGGCAGAATCGACGGTCGCGGCAGACATCCTGATGGACTTATTTCAAGAGGCCTGGGAAAAGGAAGAAGTGCCGAAAGAGTGGAAAAAGGGCTACATCATCAAGATACCCAAGAAGGGAGATCTCAGCGAGTGTAAGAACTGGAGAGGGATACAGCTGCTGTCACTACCTAGTAAGATCTTCACGAGAATCATCCTAGAGAGGATCCGGGCAGCTGTAGACGAAAAGCTGAGAGACGAACAAGCAGGATTTCGAGCAGGAAGATCATGTGTCGACCAGATAGCCACGCTCCGAATCATCATCGAGCAGTCTCTTGAGTGGCAGTCACCAATCTACATCAATTTTATCGATTTCAAAAAAGCATTCGACACAGTGGACAGAGAAGTAACATGGAAAATCCTGAGACACTATGGAATTCCACTCAAGATGGTAAAAATCATACAGAGCCTGTACAAGGACACAACGTGTCACGTCATCCACAACACGAGTGTGTCGGAACCCTTCACAGTGAACACCGGGGTACGTCAGGGATGTATGTTGTCACCGCTGATCTTCTCTCTTGTGATCGACTGGGTGATGAGGACAGCGATGAACCCACCATGCGGGATCCAGTGGACACTCATGCAGAAACTTGAGGACCTGGATTTCGCGGACGACATCAGCTTGCTGACCCACACCCTCCACCACATGCAGAAGAAGACCGAGAGCCTCCGCAGCACAGCCAGTAACACGGCTTGGAGATCAACGCGGAGAAGACAAAGACCATGAGAGCCAACACAAGCCAGGCTGAAGCAATTCGCCTAGGGGAAAAAACAGATAGAAGATGTGAGAAATTTACCTACCTAGGAAGCATTGTCAACAAGACAGGAGGTATGATGATGACATCAGGGCCAGAATAACCAAGGCAAGATTTGCTTTCACACCTCAAGCCCATCTGGAGGAGCGCAAACGTCGTCTTCACACCAAACTGAGACTGTTTAACACCAATGTAAGACCTGTGCTGCTGTATGGCTCGGAGACCTGGAGACTCACAAAGGGTGGAGCGCAAGTTGCAGGTCTTCATCAACACATGCCTGCGGCGGATCCTCCGCATCAGGTGGCCTGACAGAATTGCAAATGAGGAGCTATGGCGCCAGACAGATCAGAGACCAATCGGAGACACCATCAGAATCCGAAAGTGGAAGTGGATCGGACACATCTACGCCGAGGCCCGGACAACATCGCACGGCAGGCACTGGATTGGAACCCGCAAGGAAGAGAAAGCGAGGCCGCCCAGTGACAACTTGACGTAGGACGCTGAACAGCGAGCTGAGTTCATCAAGCTGTCCTGGGGTGAGGCAAAGCGGGCAGCCCAAGACCGCACACGCTGGAAATCTGCAGTGAAGGCCCTATGCTCCCGATGGAGCGAAGAGGATTAAGTAAGTAAGTAAGTAAGTCTACTAGGTGGTGGACTCGTCGTGTCTGTCGTGCATTTTAATTCTTTTTAAATGCAGGATTTATGGCTCATGCACTGCATCTTTACCCACCCACAGTATGTAGGAAGAGGAGAGGGTGGGACCATGGAGTGGATGCGTGTGCCACGTTCAGAGAGAACAAAAAAGAAAAACAAAAGGGATATTGTAAGAGGGACGACGATGAAAACGTGAACAAAGGGGTAAATAGAAAGAAATGAACAGATGGAAAATATGACAGAAATGAGAGCACATAACTTAACT
>JAFLJL010014631.1:0-67121 GCA_018398815.1 Conus ventricosus | reverse complement strand
GTCCCCCCATCGGGAGCGCCACATGGGGTCGTGTTGTGCAGACGTGCGTGCGTTTTCTGTGAGAGAAGCGATTTTACCAGAAATATTTATGTCTCAAGACAGCATTTCTTCAGAATTAGAGAGAGAACTTCTGGAATCGCAAGTTGCTCATCAAAATCTATTAGATTTCTCAACACAGCCATCAACTTTAATTCTACCTGACATGGATCAAGATTCTACTTTTCAACAAGCTCAAAATCTCCGCTACCACCCCAACACCAACAGAATTGTGGACTGAAGAAGAAATGTTTATTTTGCGGGAGAATCAATACTACTTTCAAAAAATGATAGAAATAATTGAAAAGCAAAAACAGAAGGGCCACAGAAATTGCCAAAGAAGCTAAAACAACACTTCACATCTGTTTAAAGAAAAGGAAGGCAAAAAGACAAGCAGGAAAGAGTTAACACAAGTTGAGCTGCATAACTATCTTATGTCAAGTCAGGCTGACGTTCAATCAGCTATTTTGAGAGAAACATTTTCTGAAGATCTTTTTTCAAACACAACAGATGAAAATGAAGTTGTGGACAGGTGCGAAAGGGGGTGGAAGAAATCTGAAGAAGCAGGATGCTCAAACAATCATGATCTACGTTCAGTTTGGGAATTTCTTGAATCTTTGCAAAAACTGGCATGAAGAGGTAAATAAAAAGCTGGAATAATAAAAGAAACTTGGGGTCAGTGGCTCAAAGAGAAATGCGGGTATTCTGATGATCATGCTCGCAAATTGGCGTGGTTTCAAAAGTGCTTTTGGGTATCCTCAGTTTTACACTGTTGGTCTCCCCTTCAGTTTTTTTTTCAGCAAGTTAAAACAAATTCAAACCATGCTGCAAGGCCCTGAATTTGGAGACTATTGGAAACAACCTCTCAGTCTACCTCCGACAACTACCCTGCAAGCCTCTCAGTGAATGCCACAAACACATGACGTGGGCCTAAAAATAGTAACGGTTTTTGCAAAACCGCCTGGCTATCGATCGTGTGTGCAACTGTTTCCCTTCGTCGTCCGACCGCTTGAGCTGTGTTTACGCTCCGCTTCACTTACAAGGCTGCCTTTTCAGGCGGCTGCCGATAGAACTGAAACAGATCCTGTGATCAATATTCAGGACTCTGATATCACTTATCAGAGTCCTGAATATCGATCACAGGATCTGTTAAGTGCTTTTGGTGGCTGCCTCGAATTTACGGCGTTCAAGTGTGAACCACAAAAAGCCCCCTTTACATTCTCCCCGCAAGCACCTCCCTATCTATTGTGTGAATGATTCCCGTGTGTGTGTTGTGTGTGTCGTGCGTGCGTGCCTGTGTGAGTGTGTGCATGCGCATGTGTGTGTATATATGTGTGTGTGAAAGAGAAAGAGAGAGACAGAGAGAGACAGAGAGAGACAAAGACGGAAACAGACAGACAGACAGAGACAGAGAGAGATGTGGGAGTGAATGAGGGAGACAGAGATGAGGGAGTGAATGAGGGAGAGAGAAACTGATTAATTAATTTTTTAATTTATGATTTTATTCTGGGCTATGAATAACATCTGAATTTACAAATATTTTTTTATTTATTTTAGATTAAAAAATGGCTGCCGAACTCAGTGAATCTGATTTAAAGAATTGTAATGAACTATTTGACGAAACAATGAAAGTATTAAACATTGATTTTAGTGAATTTTGGTTTGAGAATGTTGTAAACAATATAATAAAAGATCATAGTGAACTATTTAACGAAGCAACCAAAGTGATGAACATTGACTTGTAGTGATTCAGAAAAAGCTAAAATATTAGCAGGCGTTATTGTAAGGTTAACGTGCCTTGAAGTGTTGCAACGCTTGGGTGAAGAATAAAAAGCGTTGTTTTTACTTACTTTTATATACATTTATTTTTTTAATTTACGTAATATTTGAGTTAAAAAATGAACTCTCACAAGCGTTTCTGAGTTTGAAAAACTGCCAGCCAGCGCACTGGCCGAAGGGTAGTGACAAACAATTAAGCAATATGTTTAGTGAAGTAGACATGGACATCATTAACCCCCCGAACGTTCATGAAAGCGTGGCACACGCCATCTCTAAAATCCCAGAGTCTCTTCAGATGGAGCCGCCAGTAAAAGTGTTGTTGGCCGTTCTGATTGATTATATAACGCCTGATGATAGTAACATGGAAGTCTGGGTTTCAACTAAACAGAAAGAAGTTATTAGCTATCGCGACTTTAATTCTTACTGGGCTGACTACATGCTTACACAGTTTAATCATGCAAGTGAGGAGGCAAAGTTAAGGGGTTCTGGCTGGTCTGAAGGAACAGTCCTTCAAATTATATTGAAACAAACAAAGTTCTATCCTATAGTTGGCAATTCTCACCTTCCTCTCCCAAAAGAGTTAGTTTTAAAACGGGCAGTCTTAAAACATACATAATTCTGACAGCATGTGTTTTATGTGGTGCGTTTTAGCGCATTTACTCCTGTTAAAAAGAACGCAGAAAGAGTCTCTAATTATGAAGCATACAAACGTGAGCTGAACTTTGATAACGTAACCTTCCCAGTGAGTATAGAAAGTATATCTCAGTTTGAAGAGCAAAACAAACCAATCACCGTAAACGTATACCACATGGTCTGTAGTAGACAATCTAGTGCCTCTAAGGGTTTCTCCCAACGCTCCTACTTTAGGCGAACCGCTTAACAAACATGTAGACTTAATACTGTTTGCAGATAGTACAAAGAGTCATTATGTATTAATCAGAACATAAGCAGACTTATGGCTTATACTACAAAGCATCCTGCTAAACAAGAGCTTTGTAGAAGATGTTTGGTCAGATTCCTACTATAGAAGCAGCTGCCAGCCATAGAACTCATTGTAAAAGTTTTGTAGACTGTGAAACTAAACTCCTTACACCTAAACCAGGCTCTAAAGTTAGTTTTAAGAATTTACACAAAATGCAAATGAGCCCATACGTGGTTTATGCTGACTTGAATCGCTCTTACCGCAGTACTACGGCCCACAACAGCAAGAACAAAAAACAACCTTATTAACCCACCATCAGATCTGTTCTTATGCGTTTATTGTTGTTAGGTCAGACGGCCAACACACAACACCTGAGATTTACAGAGGCCCCAACGCAGCTAGTAGATTTTTTAGAGCAGATGAAACAACTTCGCAATCAGTTATCCAACCAACTAAATCTTCAGGCATTGTTATGACTTCTGAAGACCAAGAACGTTATGACTCATCTACCCACTGTTGGATTTGCGGCTTAGAGCTACACCTAACAGTAAAGACGCGACAGTAAGAGACCACGATCACATTACTGGCAAATTTAGAGGGGCTGCACACAACAATTGTAATCTTCAACTTAAGGTTGGCCCCAAAAAATGGAAACTGCCTATCTTCTTTCATAACCTGCGAGGTTACGATTCTCATTTTATCATGCAAGCAGTGACTTCTGAATATAAGAGGGTTACTTGCACAGTCTTCAGAAAAGTACATGATCTTTTACTCTTGACTGTTTATCCTTTTATGACTCTGCCCAACATCTGATGGGGAGTTTAGATAAGTTAGCAGGATCGCTACAAGACTTTCCAATCACTAAACAATACTTTGACCCATCTTTAGTGCGTAAAGGGCGTCTATCCTTATGAATACATGAACTCGTGGGATAGGTTTGACGAAGACTCGCTTCCTCCTAAAGGCGCTTTCTTTCTAGTCTTAGGGCAAAGACATAACTGATGCCGACTATGAATACGCACAGAAAGCCTGGACAGAATTACACTGTCAAACAATGGGCGATTATCATGATCAATATTTATTGGCTGACGTGTGTTTATTGGCAGACGTCTTTCAGAATTACAGAATTACATGCATGAACATTACAGCTTAGACTCATCACATTACATATCTGCCCCAGGCCTTTCTTGGGACGCCTTCTTAAAGTCTACAAACATTCAGATTGACTTAATTTCTGATTTACCCACACATTCAGATGATTGAAGACGGGCTGAGGGGAGGTATTAGCATGGCCTCACATCCTTACTGCAAAGCCAACAACAAATATTTAGACGATTATGATCCCACTAAACCGTCCAACTATCTAATGTACTTAGACGCCAACAATCTGTATGGATGGGCCATGAGCCAGCCGCTTCCATTACGTAACTTCAAGATGTACACGGGACATGGCACAAATAATATTCAAGGGGCATTAAAGTGGTTGGCCAGTTTGGCGTTAGATCAACAGTATGGTTTTTATTCTAGAAGTAGACTTAGAATATCCTTATGAACTGCATGACCTCCACAACGATTATCCTCTGGCCGCAGAAAGCTTAAAAATGAGTCCCACAGAACCTCCTAAACTTGTTCCCAATCTTCGCCACAAAACTAAGTATGTTTGTCATTACAGACTGTTACAGTTTTACCTAAGACACGGTCCTGAAACTAACAGCTGTTCATAGAATCATTGCTTTTGACCAAGAGCCCTTTATGAGGCCATACATCAAGAAGAATACTGATCTTAGAACCCAAGCCACTGATGCTTCAGAAAAAAGACTTCTTTAAACTGATGAACAACAGCTGTTTTGGCAAAACCATGGAAAATCCACACAAACGTAAAGATGTGAAATTAGTTACAAAAGAAAACCAAGCCAATTAAGTTTGCCTCTAAACCTAACTATCAAGACTTTAGAAGATTTAACGGCAGCTTGGTTGGCATTATGATGAAGAAAAAAGGATGTTAAGTTGGGACAAGCCGTGTTTATCGGCTTCACCGTATTAGAGTTGTCAAAGTTATTAATGTTAGAATTTCTGTACCGACTACTTTAAACCACTGTACCCAGAAGCAAGAGTCCTTTACACAGACACTGACTCTTTTATTCTAGACGTCCCACAGAAGACTTCTATAAGGATTTAGAAACAGAAGTAGCTAAAGGAGCCGATGGGTGGTACGACACATGTGACTATCCAAAAGACAGTCCTTTACATTCAACTGTGAACAAGAAAGTGATTGGAAAAATGAAGGATGAACTTAATGGGACAGTTATCAAAGAATATGTTGGGTTGCGGTCAAAGATGTATAGCGTTGCCAGCCAGACTTCTGTAATGAAGAAGGCTAAGGGCATAAGTAAAGAAGTTGTCAAAAAAATATAACTCACGATAACTACAAGCAAGCTCTCTTTGAAAACAAAGTATTTTATCACACAAATGTTAATCTGCGCTCTACTCTTCATCAAGTAAACACAACTGCTGTTAATAAGAAATCACTAGCCTCTAACAATAACAAGAGAATTTACGTTTAATTCTGAGCTTGCATATGCTGTAGGGCATTGGAGAACTTTAACAGATTAACTTGACTGACTTGGCTTGTACTTAGCTAAGAACCTAACAAGAACTTACTTAAGAACCTAACTATTACAAGAACTTAAAACTAGAACTTATTTTTTTTGCACTTAACTTGTAATTTACTTGCACTTAACTTAAAAAGTACTTTCTATAACTAACTTAGCTTGTACTTATCTAGTTATTAACTTGTACTTTATCTAGTTCTTAAAAACTATTCCATAGAAAATGGGTCTACAACAGGAGGTTGCACTTTTTTTGCAGAAGCTAGTTCTTCTTCTTCTTTTACTGGCTTTGTGGGGGTTTGTAACTTTGCTGCTAAGTATGGCGTTAGACATTTGTATGCTAAAACTCGCCCCACCCACAACAACAGCAGGAATACATAATAATACATCTTATCGTTTGATTGTGATTGTGTTGTTGTTAATTGTGTGGCGGTGTTGGTGGCGATGTTGTATTACTATCTAACAATTTTTGTTTTGCTGATTGGTTTGCTTTTTGCAGTCTGTTCATTCAGCTAGTTTACGCCCAGCCTCAACACGTCCAGGACTTTTAGACTTAGTAACACTACTCACTTGTGGTACATTCACTTGTGGTTACATTCTGCTCCTGCGGAGGGTCCTGTGGGACTGTCCTGTGGAGTCGCAATCTTCTTCCTGATCGCTCTTTTTTTATTGCGATTAAATTTAATATGATCAAAAATTAATATGATTAAAAGTAATTAATCCCATGATGAATGGGCATAACATCGTCCCAAATCTGTAATACATGTCACATGCAAGAGTTTCTAGAGACTTGTTTAAAACCGGATCTTGCGATAAGTCCATATTTTAAATCTTCTTCTGAATCAACCGGAGCCATCTTACTTACTAACTTAGCATATTAGACTAATCATTGTCTGCCCCACTGATCTAACCATTTTTGACCCTAGCTGTGCTTCGTACCTAGCGTAGTACTTCTCAACGTCTGAAGTAGACAGTTGTTGGATTTGTTCAATACTTAGTTCAGTGCCTAAATACTGTCTAGTTTTTCCACACGCAGCCAGAGAGTATAATCTTTCTTTATGGCAGTGGTCTACGGAGTAGTCTGCTTGCTCTTTAATAGTTCATCACAATCCATTTTAAAAAGCAATAAAAAATAATATAATACTTTTAAAACCATGAGTTTAACGTTGGTTAATTATGCAGTGCCTATCGTTGGCGCTATAGTTTATTCAACCCTTGCAAAATGTTTGTTAGGAATAAAACCGCCCAACATGGGAAAGATAGAAGATTCGCCAAACTAGTTGCAACATTATTTTTAGCTTTAACAACAAATTTAAAAATAGAGTTGGTTTCTTACCGCCAATGACACTGACAAACAAGCACATGACAAGACACGATGCATTTCAACCACTTGGGTCTTCTTCAGGCGAAAAAATAAATCACATTTAACATTGGGGACAGTACAAACAAAGACGAAAAACGAGAAAAACAACGAAAAATGACTCATCCGTTGTTGTCCATGTGGAGGGAAGAATAGCCGGTAGGCGGAAATGATGGGGATTATGGGAGAAGAAAAGGAGGGGGGGGGGGGGGGTTTGGTAGGGGGAGGTGTGTGTGTGTGGTATGATAGGGTTGTGTGTCTAGTTTATTGGGAAGGTGTGATATGTTTGTGATGGTTGTGGTAATGGTGGATTGATAATAATGGTAAGGGGAAAAAAAAAAGGGGGGGGGGGGGGGGGGGGGGGGAAACTGAGGAAAAAAAAAAAAAAGGAAAAGGAAAAGGGGTGATCATGAGATACAAGGTACAATGGGGACGAAGGAAAAGAAGTGGTCAGTGGGGAGGGGGAAAAAAATGTGTGTGTGTGTGTGTGTTGCAGTTAGTGTGGTGTGGGTGTGGGTGTGATTTTGTGGAATAATAGTGGGTTGTTGTTGCAGTGGTGGACCGGTGTAATCATGTACTTGGGTTGGGATGCAGGTGATGCGGGGGTGAAGGGAAAGGAGCAGGGGGGGGGAGTGGGTGGTGGGGAGGGGGGAGAGAGTACGGGGTAGATCAGAGGGTAGGTAGTTGATTGGTATAGAACATGGTGGTGTGGGTGGAAGTTTCATGGGACACTTGGAACAACCGCCTACTCAACACATACACAGGCCCCACAACCTGAACTGTACAAAAGGTATATCGATGATGGACTGGGAGCCACATCTATGCCAAAACAAGACCTCCTCAACTTCCTCAACTTTGCCCAGATCCTTCCATCCATCTATCCGACTTACCTACACATTTCGCAGTCGGTCAACTTCCTAGACATCACCATCTCCCTTGAAGAAGGCCTACTCAAAACCTCTTATTTTCTACAAACCACCGACGCACATGCATACCTTAGACTACTCATCCTCCCACAATCCACACACCAAAGACAGCATCCCATACTCACAATTCTCCGTCTCGCAGACTCTGCTCCAGCGAGGAAGACTTCACTACACAAGCAGCCAAAATGTCACAATTTTTCAACAACCGCGGATACCCCAGTTCCATCATCAATGCAGCAACTCCGCCGCACCATAGCTGTGTCCAGAACATCTGCTCTGGAAACCCAGCATCCAACCAAGACAGGACAGACCCACAGCCTTCCTCCTCTACCCACCCGCACACCCTCCCCATCTGTAGGATCCTCAAATCCAATTGGCACATTGTCATAACCACAAACCCGCCTTCCATACCAAACCCATGATCACATTCAAACGTGACAAAAACCTCAAAGACCTCCTCGTGCGGTCCAGTTTGAACAGAACCACAACTACACCACCAGGTACTCACCCTGCTCTAAACCCAACTGCAAAATCTGCCCCCTCACCAAACCAGACACCATCTTACAGGGCCCCAAAGACTCCTTCACAGTCAAACGCACACTCTCATGTCAAAGCCGCAACATTATATATGCCATCCACTGCCAGCTGTGTGGCAAGATCTACATAGGGGAAACATCACGCACACTTGAAACACGCATCTCTGGAACACCTGGCTGATATCCGCCACCACCGACCAAACCCGTCGCCCACACTTCAACCACCCAACACAACATCGACCATGTCAAAGTTATGGCACTCTGGCAGTCACAGAGTGACAGCTTTGAAGCACAACTCAAGAATCCATCTCATTGCCAAACTGGGCCACATACACCCCCAAGGCTCATCAATATCCAACAATAACCAAACACACATACCCACCACTTCCACATCAGTTGGCAATATCCCCTACCAACACACACACATACATACAACATACATACACCACCTCCACATCCCCTTCACTCACTTCATACAGTAGTTCCAGCCACCCTCCATCTATTAATCTTAATTTTGTTTTATCCTTCCCCTTAAATCCCCCCCCCCCCCCCCCCCCACCCCCCCCCCCCCCCCCCCCCCCCCCCCCCCCCCCCCCCCCCCCCCCCCCCCCCCCCCCCCCCCCCCCCCCCCCCCCCCCCCCCCCCCCCCCCCCCACCCCCCCCCCCCAAAACCCCCCCCCCCCCCCCCCCCCCCCCCCCCCCCCCCCCCCCCCCCCCCCCCCACCCCCCCCCCCCCCCCCCCCCCCCCCCCCCCCCCCCCCCCCCCCCCCCCCCCCCCCCTTTTTTTTTTTTTTCCCCCCTCCTTCTTTTTCCTTTTTCCCCCACCCCATGCTTCCAATAAACTCCCCTCCCCGTCACCCGTCCCCCCCCCCCTCCCCCACCCACCCCCCCCCCCCCCTGTCCCCCCTTTCCCCCCGCTCACCGGCATCCCAACCCGGACGATACAGGGGCCCCACTGAAACACAACCCAAAATTTTTCCCCAAAATCCCCCCACCCCACCCACTAATTTGCAAACCACACACACACACACACACACACACCACACCACCACACACCACACAACCCACACACAAAAACCACACAAAACCCAACACCCTTTTTTCCCCCCTTCCCCTGCCAAATTCTTTTCCTTCACCCCCATTTACCTTGTTCTCTATCACCCTTTTTCCCTTTTTCCTTTTTTTTTTTTTTTTTATTTATCCCTACCATTATTATCAATCCCCATTACCACAACCATCACAAACATAACCCCCTTCCAAAAATAGACACACCCTACCCATAACACACACACACACCTCCCTTACCAAACCCCCCCCCCCCCCTTTTTTTTTCTCCCAAACCCCCATCTTTTCCGCCTCCCGGCATTTTTCCCTCCACATGGCAAAAAACGGTGAGTCATTTTTCGTTCTTTTTCTCTTTTTTCGTTCTTTTTTGTACTGTCCCCAATGTTAAATGTGATTTTTTTTTTGCCGAAAAGCCCCAAGTGGTTGAAAGCATCGGCGGGCTGTGCTTTGTTTTTCAGTGTCATTGGCGGAAGAAACCAACTCTTTTTTTAAATTTTTGTTCGTTCGCCGCCATCGTCACTCCATTTTGAATTTAAAACAAAAGTTTATTGTTTAAAAAAGCACATGACACCCTTTTCGTATTATGATTATTTTTTTTTTTTTTTTTAGTTATAAAAAATGGTGAAAAAAAGATTTCAATACGTTTACCACTCTGCGGTAATTAGCGGTCTTGTATAGGCTAAGGTGTTAGCAAAAAACATGTTTAAAATGAGGCCGGCGGACCTGGAAGGTTAGACTTTGAGGTGTTGTTAAGGTTATAGTTTAATTACTGCAGGATTGCCTAAAAAGACTTTCTTGTTACAGGGGTTACCCCGAATATATTAGTTCATGAAGATAGATGGGGGAAGTAGTTCTGATGGTAGGAGGAGTATTGTTAACCCTTGGCCTCTCCGCGCAATTATATGTTTATAAATTGCGGCCCGATAAAGAGAAAGGGCAAAACAAAGCAATAAAAGATTTCCCAAGGCAAGGACGCTTACGAGAAAAGGGGGAATTGCTCACTTAGACTTTTTTTAAAAAAAATTTAAAAAAAACAGGGACATGCAAGCACAATAACAGACGTTGATGAGGCAATGAAGGGTAATTTAGTGACAGGAAAAAATTTTCAACACGCCCCCGCCAGACTGTTGACTTTTTAAATCTAGAAGAACAAAAATAGCAGAAATTTTTTTTATTAAGGTGCATGGGGCAATTTTAATTCTTGCCAAAAAAATCTAAAAAAAAATTTAAAAAAAAATTAAAATACAGCCCTTTTTTTTGGGGACAAACGAAATACAAAATATTTTATTCCCCAAAAGGGTTTTGGGAAAAGAAACCGCTATTGAAAAACTAAGTGAAGCTGCTAGAGTGTCAAACAGAGCGAAAGATGGCTTTCAAACAGGAAATTTTGGAAAAAATTTTTGCCTGCCCCAAAAAAAATAAAAGGCTCGATTTGTTAACTCAGTTCCAAATGCCCCCACCAAGGGATTTGCTGTATTTTCCCGCAGACAAAAAAAAGAAGAAAAAAATTTTAATTTTCCTGCGTTGTTGACAGGGCTTCAAGATACAAAGACGCTGGGGCCTTTAAGGGAAAAAAGCTAATGCTGTGGGCTGTGGTTTACAACAAATAAAGAGAGGCCCATTAAAAGTATCCTAGGTTTTAAGGATGTGGAAAAGTTTTTTAAAGGTTCTGTAAAATTTTTTTTAAAAAAATCCAGTTACAGTTAAGAGGGGATCCCGGGTCCCCATCGATCAAACCCCTATAAAACTTTAATAAAAAACTGTGAACGCTGTTTTCCCTAAAATATCACGGGAAAATTATGGACATACGAGTACAAAGGGAAAACACAAAAGGGTTGGACAATAAAGAATTTAAAGCAACAGGCCTTAACCATAAACCAATCAAATTAAAAAAAATTCATTATGAAGGTGTGCAGGGGACTAAAACACCCCTCCCTTTTGGGACAAAAGTAAGATATTTTATGTCCCTGGAGGGCAGGGGGGGCGATTTTTAGAATTAAGCAACAGACCCTTAGGAGCGTAGATGTATTGAAGTTAAAAGAATCATGAAAACAACCCCTCCGGGTATTATTTAGGGGACCTCTCTTCTAGCGGTGCAACTCGTCTAAAAAGCCCCCCCCAAAAAAGATCCTTTTTTTCGTGAGGCTGCAATTGTCCCGCAAAACTTGAGTTAAAAAAAAAAAAATAGTATTTGAAACTTTTTTTTTTGTTAAAATTATTTTTTGGGGCCTTTTTTGGGTTTTTAAAATGATCGTGCGTTTGTTTTTCGATGTTTGTTTATTGCTAAATTCTCCTGTCATAAAGTAAAAGTCTTTCTCCACTCTTTTTGAAGTTCAATTTTTCCCTTTTTTAAAACCCTTCACCGTCAGCCATAAGCTTCTGAAATTTTCGTCCGTAATGTTTTACCCTGTAATGTTTTGTTTATTTTAATCTTAATAAACAATTTTTGCTGTTGCTGGGGTTTTCAATGGCAGTGTGCTTTTGTAATTTAGGATTTTAAATTTTTTTAAAACAGCATTTAAAATCATAGACATGGCGCCAACCCTAACCGGGGGCCCCCTAATGCAAAAAGATGACCCCCCAACCCATAGCTAAAAAAGAAACGCCAACCCAGCCTTCGCTAGTACGGGATGAGCCGTAATTACTAAGAAAGGTATTTTAAAGCTTTGCATATTCTTTCTGGTGGGCCAAATTTTTTCCAAAGTCGTTTTCTTTTTCCTTTTTAAAGTTCAGTTATTTGTTTTTAAAACCAAACTTTTGAACCCCCTTTTTTAATCAAGATTTTTTTTTTTAATTTAATTTTTATACATATCTTCTTTTAACCTTGGGGAGCACTTCATCAACAATTTTAAAAACGAATAAAATAAATATTAAATAAAAAAAGTCAGTACTGTTAGTTTGTCTTTGTAAACCATTATAGAAACCTTTTCAGATGAGAAAGGGGGTTTATTTCTCCCCGTTTTTAGTATAACAAAAACGAGTTAAAGAGGGGCCCCAAAAGTTTTCCCTTTTTTTGTTACCTCTGATTAAGCATGTTTTGGCAAATAGGATCCCCTCCCCCGGAGTAATAAAAAAGCGAAAAATCTTCGTCATTTGCCAGGAAGTGACTGTATCGTTGGGGTAAATTCTAACCCACGGGTCACCCCCCATTCGCTAAGGACTTCTTTCTCTGTACCCTATATTCAAAACCCCTCCCTAGTTTTTAAATATGTTTTTTCTTTTGGTTCCGGGAAAATAGGCTAGAAAGGGGAATGGTCCTTCTTTTAAAGTTTTCAAAAATTGTTGTTTTTATCATGTATACATTGGGGCCTCGTATTCAAACTTTAAATTCCAGTCAATTTCAGGAAGCAACGCCCAAGCATTCTCTCTTTTATAAAGTTTGTATTCACTTTTGCCAAAATCGTTTGCTCTTAAATTTCTTATCTCTTCTTGGGGTTGGATTTGCTGTCGTTTTTTGTTTTCAATTTTGTTCGTTTTTTAAAACCCCCACATCTGTGACTCAAATCCAAAAAAATTTTCCGGGCACCCTATCAGATCAAACTCATTGGTTGCTAGGTTTTTAGCTCTATGCAGGATTTAGGAGCTAGTGCGCTTTTGATTCTGGCCCTCGAGACATTCTTTTTTTATTATTAAAAATAAAAAACAATCTACAATAAAAAAACGTTTTGAAGGGGGGGGTCAGTCCGAAGTGCTTGGGGGGTTTAGTTTTTTCTAATCTCTTTTTTTTTTTTAGTCATTTGTCCTTATTATTAATTTTCCTTAAACTTCTTCAAAACTATTTTTGTCCTTAGTATAAAATAAACAACCGATTTTAATGCGATCGAAATCTTTTAAGACAGCATTTATTTTGATAAACCCAAAGAAATAAGGCGGGGCGTCCACTAAAGGCTAGCTTTGACAGAGTTTTTCTTTTTTTAACTGTTGTTCAGGAACGTCATAAATAATAAACGGGTTTGAGTTCCCTCAAATGTTTATAGTAATTTTCTAAAGTCGCCGTTTGTCGTGGCAACTAAAAATATATTATCGTCTGTCCAAATAAATTCCTTTTTTTGTAAGACTTGTTGTGTTTAAAGGGGGAAAAATTAAAAAAATGTGCTCGTAATAAAAACCTGTAATTTTTTGTAAAAATCAAGTAAAAGCAGTTTTCCCCCCCCATAATCCCGCAAATAAGTGACAGTGCGGTTTTTTGCAAAACTTAAAAACTATCCATTGTTTTATTGAATTTTTCTTCTGCTTTTAAAAACCCGTCTTTTAGTCTGTTTTTTAATTTTTTAACTGGATCACCCTAAAAACATGCTTTTTTTTGGGGCTTTTTCCGTTGCTTTCTTGTGAATATTTTTTTTTATACCATCCTTCCCTCCCCTTTTCCCCATTTCCAAAAAATCTGTTGTAAAATGTGGATCTAAAATCCACCACCCCCCAAATTTGGTTAAAAAAGTAGTCTTCGATCTTACATCTAAAGGCAAAGTTTTTTACTACACAAAACTGCGGGACCCTTTGCCTCCCCGCGAAAATCTTTCTTTTTTCATCAAAGTGTTGGTGAGGTAAAATCCAGGCCCAAATCAACTGATCAGATTGCCATTTATTGACAGTAAACCCCTTCTCAATTTTGGTTATAAAACGCTTTGATTCTTCTGAAAAGGAGTTGTTCCTTCAGTAAATAAGAACAAAATTCCTTTTAAGATTCAGAGATGTTTTTGATTATGTTCCAGAGGTGCCCCTTGTTTTTTTTTCTGTAATGGAGTGTTAACGTTTTCAAATAAATAAGTTTTATTTTTATACTGCGTTAAGTTTGTTCTGGCCGTTGGGGGTTTGTACAACATCAAAACCAAGAAAATGTCGCAACTGTGTTTTTAGTAAGGGGTCTTCAGACAGAAAGACGAATGCTAGGATTAAATGCTTCATAAGAATTTTTTTCTTTTAGTGCCCTTTGGGAAAAAAGGGCATACAGAAAAAATTAGGGGGAAGCGAATCTGTTGCCAAATGCTTTGCTATCCTCATTTTAACATCTCCTTGCACCTCCGTTTTAAAGTCTGTGTTGAGACCTTTTGGGTTTTGTATTCCCTGATAAACTTTCTCTTTTCTTTCTTTTTTTAGGCACCCAAGATCAAAAATTGGGGCAAAAAATGTCTGTCTTTTAGTGCAAAGACTGTTGTGCCCTCCATTTTTTATTGTTTATGTTTAACGATGGCCCTGCCAAAAATTGCAACAACGTAGCATTAGGATCGTTGATGAATACTTTTTTGAATGATAGTTTAGCGTGCCGGCTTTTAACATCGTCAGCCCCAAGATCAGGGAATTTACTATTAAATTTCCAGGCTGAACTGTTGATGGGTTTTTACATAATTACGTTTCCTTATACCTTTTACGCCAGGGGTTCCTTCTCTTTTCTTATGGATCGAGGTCAAAAACCGTAGATTCATTTTTTAAAAAAACAAAAAGAATATAAATAAAAAATGGATAAAGATTTTGACGCGTTTGATCCTTTTGAAGAAGAAGAAAGAGATTGCCGGGCCCTTAAATTAAAGAAGGAAACAGTTTTTAGGCCTTCATTGCGCGAAGAATTTGAAAGGAGAGAAAAGGTTCTTAAACCCCCCTTCTTTTGAAAAAGCAAAACCCCCTTCATTAGGCATCCGTGCAGAACTTTAAACAAATAAATTAACTCATTTTATAAGTTGGTTAAAGCCGCCAAAAGGAAAAGTCCTTTTGATTTTAAATAGAAAAAGAAACCCATTGTATATAAGGACTAGTAAAGGAAATTTTTTAAAAGGTTACTAAAAAACCAACCCAACTAAGTTTTTAAAAACAAAACACAATTAGGCGAAAATTCCTTTTGTGACCAAAGGCGTTAACTTTTTTAAATTAAGGCCGGGTGTTAGTCTTTTACAGAATTTGGGGGCGGAGTTTGCCAAACGATCTGAAATAGAAATGCCTTTTTTTCGGGTTGGGTCCAAAAACGTGAAGCATAGCAAAAATTTAAAACGATTTTAAATGAGGGCACGTTAAAAACAATTAACGTTTCTCCATTGCCTATGGGGAAAAACCTGGGGCTTACTGCTCTGCGGACATAGGGGGTGAACTAACAAAAATTTTGGAAAAAACTTGGGAGCTGGATAGAGAATAAAAAGAAGAAAAAAATAAGTGGGATGCAGATAAAAAACTTTTGGGGCGAGAGAAAAGGTTAAATACAGCAGAAAATACGGATTTAATGATAAAAAGGCGCAGGTTAGAAACGCTGTCTAGAGCGCGTAGCTCAAAAAACAAACAAATCAGAAAAATGTAAACAAATGTTTATGAAAATCTCCTAGCTAAAAGAATAAGGACTCTGTTCAGAAACAGGGGATTCAATAGTTGTATTTTAAAAGGCTGTTGGGTTTGCTACCCTTACACCGTTTATGCTTTAACGGAGGCGCCCAAAAAAGGGCCAGTGCCCCCCCAAACCCTCACTGGAAAAAGTTGGATTAGAAAACAATTGCATCTTCTAGAAAATTTTTTTTTAAAGATTTTAGAGCCAAACGTTTGATCCCTTTTCCCGGGGCATAATTGGCAGTTTGTTAGTTGGGTTTTGGCATATGGGGTAAGGGGTGGGGGTTATATGGCCGACCATCTGTGGACGTTGGGGAGTGCTATGCTGGTTTAATTTTTTTAGTAAAATAAAGTATAGCTAATCCAGTAAAAGTTTAAAAATACAAGGGGCTGTCTTTTCGTGTATGATGTCAGTGCAGGTAGATCAAAGGTGGGGTGCTTTCTGGGTGCTTTCTGGTTGTGGGGGGCTTTCTGGCTGGGGGGCTGCTTTTGGTTGGGGGGGCTTATAACTTGGATCGCTTTCTTCAGGGCTGGGTACTTTCTTTAAAATGGATGGGCGGGCCCTTTGGGTTTTTAAAGCCTTGTTTGTGCCTTAGTTTTGACGTCTCCACTATGGGTTTTCATTTTTAAATTCGTTCTCCCAAAACTGTGTTAAGGTCAGAGGGTAGCATGTATAACCATGGCCTACAACAAAGTAACCTTTGCCAGCTGTGCAAAAAACGTTTTGGGAACCCTTTGTTTGGGAGGGCAAATAAACAGCGAGTTAATGAAACTTCTAAATTAAACTAAAAATTGTTTTCTGGCATAAAACCCCTGTAGCTGATCTAGACAATTTGGTCTGTGCTTGTGTCCAATAGAACCAAACGTTTCCTTATTGAGTCATTAACCCTTTGCATCCTGGCATTGTTGGGCCCTTTCCTTTCATCAAAGTAAATGTTGCCCAAGCATTAGGGCTTTTTTTTGTTCTATTAAAATTTCAATCGAACTTGTTTGTTTTGGTTGAAAAGGGTTTTCCCGGGCCAGTAGTCATAATTATATTCTCTTTTTGCACCCCAAAAATCAATGTCCCCCACCCCATGATTACGGTCTAACTTTTTTTTTAAAATCATTTAAGGATTAATGTTAAATTCGTTGCAAATTTTTTTCTTTTGGTTTTATTGTCCTTGGCTTTTAAAGGTTTAAACGCGTAGTCCTTGAGTTCAGTTAGTATTGTTTGTTACGGGTTAAAAAAATGAAAGTTTATATCCCCTTACAAAAAGATTGGGTGGTTTAAATGGTTTCATATAAACACCGCAGCAGTAGTTGGCAGTAAAGGAAAAATTTAATGTTTTGGGAAAAAACCCTTTGGGTGAGATGACCATGGATGGTACTCTTTTCTTATTTTTGGGGATTTAAATATCATTTTAGCGGGTTTAAAAATTGACTTGGAAAACCATATGATTCGTCACTGCCAAAGGTTAAAAGCTGAAGTCCAAAGATTTGAGGGTTTTAAAAGCCCTACATCGTAAGTGGCACTTTGTTATATTTAAAAAAGGTTTTTATTTTTTAAATTAGTTTTTTAAATGTTATAAAAAAAATGTAAAACTTTAACCAAAAAAAAAACGAGCGGTGTTCTTAACATACCCCCAAATTTTCAATTTGGGGCGGGAGTTGTAGGATTGCCCTTTTAAAAGAAATTGGCTTTTAAGGGGCAAGTGGATTAACTATCTGAAAAGCTCAAAATTCTGGGTGGATTTAAGGACGAAAAAGGCGATCTATTTAAAAAATTTTTAAAATACCCCATGGTACTCAGCTTTGTTCTTTAAGAGAAGTATTTAGCGTTTGGCATCAATTTAAAATTAAAGAGGGAAATCTTTTAATTCTATGAATTTTTCCCGAACTTGGAAAAACGGGGTCGTTTTTTCCCTAAAGCCCTTCAGAATTTTTGGCTTTTATATAGGGGAAAAAATATCATATTAAAAAACATATGTACTTAAAAAAAAAGGTCTTTATGAGTATGTGGCAGTAGACCCGCCCATTTCTCTGGCCCCATGTTGTAAAACAGATTTAATTTGTTTAATCTTCCATCACAATTTACGAGCACTGCCTTAATTGAGGCGGGTTTTTTTGGGTTATCAGTTATCAGGTTTTGGGGGGGGGAAACAGTGAATTTAAAGAAATTTGTTGAGGGGGGTTTTTTTAAATTCATGGATGTAAAAAAAAGCTAATCAAGATGGAAAAGCCCGTTTTTGTTTAATTTTTGATGGGTGGAAGTAAAGATAATATCAGAAAAGTAGGGAGGGGTCAGTCCCGCGGGTGGTTTTAATTTTTTTTATCCTGGAGTAAATATGTTCGTTACAAAGCCCATGTTTTTTCGCACGGAAACCCCCCGTTTAAATTGGCAATTACTCGATTTTTGGCAGTTTTTTTGCGTTTTAAATTTTTTTGTAAAAGGGGTTTAAATTTTTGGGCAAAAAAAGACATGGAGGGCTGTTTGTATGTGAAAAAGGGGGTTTTCGGGCAAAAACATGGGTGGCTTGAAAAACTATTTACTTTTCTTTTAATAAGGTTTTTTTTGGTCTTGTTGAGGGGCCTGTACGGGCAAGATTTTTCAAAGCAGCATAAACCACGTTTGGGGGGTCATCGCATTTTGTGTACATTTTTACTTTTGACCCTGGTTTAGGTGGAGGAGTTTGGTTTCACAGTCACAAAAACTTTTACAATGAGTTCTACTACAGACCATTGTAACTTTCAGTGATTGGTTTGTTTTGCTCTTCAAAATGAGATTTAAAATTTTTATACCACTGGAAAGGTATTTACAATTTTTGGCTATCTTTGTTTTGTTCATTTTGGAAACTTGTTTCCATGATTTTTGAAAGGATGTAATGCGCTAAAACACACCACTAAAACACATGTTGTCGTTTTGTATGTTTAAGATGCTCGTTTTTTAAACCAAAATCTTTGGGAGAGGAAAGGGAAATTTCCAAAAAATTTGGATGAACTTTGTTTTTTCTTAATCTGATTTCAAGGACTGTCCCTTCAACCAGCCCGAACCCTTAAATTTTCCTCCTCACAGCATGGTTTAAAATTTTGTAGCAGTAATCCCCAGTCGGTTAAAGTCGCATAGCGATTTTTCTTTCTGTCTAGTTGAAACCAATTGCGTTACTATCATCAGGCGTTAAATAACCAAAAGAACAGCCAACAACACTTTTTTTTCGGGGCTCGGTTGAAGAACTCGGGATTTAGAGTAGCGTGTGTCACCTTTCCTGAACGTTTTTTAAGGGTTAAAATATCCCTGTCACTTTTTCAAACGTATTGCTTAATTGTTTGTCCAACCAAAAATTTTTTCCATCGTATATAGTTTTCTATCCCCCGAAATTTTCTTGTGGTCGTATTTTTAAAGCCACAATATTTCGTAAATTAAAAAAAATAAATGTAAAAAAAAGTAATAAACGCGCTTTTATTTTCGCCCAAGCGTGCAACACTTTAAACACGTTGCCTTACAAAAACGCCCGCTAATATTTTAGCTTTTTTTGAACCTACAGTCAATGTTCACACTTTAACTGCTTGTAAATAGTTTATATGATCTTTTATATTTTTTACTTTATTCCAAACCCAAATTCACTAAATCAAGTTTAATACTTTCCCTTTTTTCGCAAAATTTATAAAATTTTTAAATCAGATTCACTGAGTTCGGGACCTTTTTTAAATCTAAAAAATAAAAAATAATTGTAAAGTAAATTTAGCTGTTTTCATAGTCTTTTCTAATCGTAAAACCCGATCTTATTAAAAAAATAGTACTCCCTTTAGAGAAGTGAAACGTCCCCATTAGCATCTTCAGGAGCCCTATTATCAATAAAATAGCAAAAAACCTTAACCGGGGTTGGGGGGCCCAAGAATTGTATTTTAAATGGCCCGCTTTCGCTTTCCCCCTTTTCTATCGCCCAAACAGATCATTATTTAATTCTTCAAACCCGTCTTTAACGATCTTTACGCCTCCCTCTCCCCCCCAACCGTAAAATTATTTTCTAAGCTCTGAACTACTTCGGGGTTTATTTTTTAAACCGAATAAAAAAAACAAAAAAAATAATTAAATACCGTTCCCCTTGTTTTCGCAAAAAATCAGAAGGAAAAACAATAACAGGTGCTGCTAATGCCCCCGCTGCACGCTTTTTCTTTTGGGTTTCCTCACGGTTGTTTTGGGGTGACCAAAGTGGCGTGATCGTGGGCAACATTCAAAAATCTATTTCGCAATGCGCAATTCATCACGCATGCGCGCCTCAGAGTTGATTCATCATTTTCCTGACTGTCGTGCGAGAAGGTTTTGTTTGACTTGCTCCCATGACTACTGTTTTTAGCTGTTATTTTTAACAAGGTTTGTAGGAGAGAGTTTACCAAAGAAAAGGGGTCTTCTCATTAAAATGCTCCAAATATACAATGACGGAGTACTTACCAGCCATTGTTTTTAAAAAAACAACCATAAAACCCGGGTACAGCGTTACTGCTGTAATCTGCCAAAAGCCAGTTGCAAAGCCTGGTTGGAAAAAAGGGGGGCAGCACGGCCCCAGACAGAGCGTTCTCACAGAAAGTTTGGCCCAGTTTAAGGGCCGGCAATTGGTCAAATGGTCTCACAAAAACGCTGGGCCACAAAGCATGCGTAAACTAGGCAAACTTCTTTTGAGACCGCTCAGTCTGGTGATTAAGCTTTACTTAGTGAGGGAGAGAATGAAAAAAAGTTTGTTCACGATCACCCCATCTTATTTTGCATGAAAACCCCCCCCTTTTAAAAAGATGATTACGTCATTTTTGCAGTTTTTGGTGTTAATTTTTTGGTTTTTAAAAAAAGGTGTTAATTTGGGTAAAAGTGGCATAAAGGGGCGTGATTTGTTGTGAAAAGGGGGGTTTCATGCAAAATAAGTGGGTGGGCTTGAACAAACAATTTTAATTCTCGGGGTCACTTTCTTTTTGGTGAAACGTCCCTAGCTTTGCCCTTCTGGAAACGCACCTTGTTGTTCTATTCCGCGTTTGCCGCATAAAACGCCGTGCATTTTCTGGCTTCGAGTCGAAATCAGAAGCTTTGTGCGATCACCTTTCTTTCTATCAAGTCCGTCCATGGTGACAGGATCGTATTGTGTAATCCATTGCATGTCGAAAATTGTTCAAAATAGTAAAATTTCACATTCCAAGACAGTCGTCGCTGTTAAAGGAAAAAAACTCGCGATGAAAACAGCGGTGAAAAAAACGTTTCGGCTTATTAAAAATTTTGCCCAACTTTTTTGCGTTTACTGATTTAAATTTTGATAGGTTCGGGGGGTTTAGACTATAAAATTTTAATCTCATGTTATTCAATACCTTTTGCAAAAAAAAAACAAAAAAATTTTGATGCGTTTTTTTTAGCCCACGAATTGAACGATAGTCGATATGGCCCCCTTTACTATTGAGATTTTTTGAGCCCCGCTTAGTTCTTTAATCCTGTGTCGGACTTGCTTACGGCAGTCGTCATCTTTTCCCTTTCGTCCTCTCCATCGTCTCGCGCTTCACGTTTTCGTCGTCTCGTCGTTGGCCCAGCAGCGCAGTTATAGCCCTTATATTACTATTTTGTGTGTAGCCCCAGGTTGGGGTGCCCACCCGTTAATGTTTTGCATTTATATTTTTTTGTCGATGCCTCGGGGAGCTAAAGCAAAAAAAAGGAAAAGTTGTTCTTTGTGGCTGTCAAAGTTCGGTGAGGTGTGTGTGTTGTGATTTGAAAAATGTCATGCATCCGTAATTTCTGGTGAGAGTCAGACAGTCGACCGGCAACACACCCTACCTCTTAAAATTGGTGCCCGTAGAACGTTTCACGTTTACCTTTAAAAAATTTTCTGGGTAAATGCTCCCGGTATTTTTTTTTTTCTTGTTGTTGTTGTAAAATGTTTCCCCAAAAAAAGTAACAACCGGGAAGAAATACTCTGCATCCATAAGCATTGTAAAAAGATGGGAGGGTGTGCATATGAAGGGGGGGTTTGGGGTTTAAAGAGAATGGACTTAAAAGGGAAATTGAGGTAAGGGGGGGGAGGGAGGGGGTAGGGGGGGGGAGGAAGAAAGAAAAGAGAAGGGAATTGAAAAAAAAAAAATTTGAAAAAGAGTATGAAATTAATTGAAAAATTTTTCAAAGCAATTATGGTGACTTTTTTTTCTGTTTCATATCTTTACATTATAACGGAAATTATGGAATATGCATCTTTAATGTGCCTAAATTGTATTCGGCAAAGAGAATGTATGCAAGGGAGGAAAAAAATGAATTTAAAAAGGAAAAAAAAGGGGAAAAAAAGAAACAAAAAGAAAAAAATACTTTGTGTTTTTTGTTCTGTTTTTTCCAAGGCTGAAAGATTTATGTATTTTCAGTTTTAAGTATGTGTGAAATCTCGACATGTTCTTTTATGCGAGCTGTGGGTTTTTAACATTCATACGATTAATCAAAGATTTTGCAATGGGCCCTGGTGAACAAGGTAAAGTTGACTCGGTTAAAAATCACAATCAGATTTTTTGGGCCCTTCCCTGCCCTTGGAGCTGTAGCATCAGATTCTGACCCGGATTGTGATACCCGGGAGAGCAATGAAAAATTAATATTAAAAATAAGACAAGAGGCTCAGGGTGAGGGAGGGGGGAGGGAGGGAAGGGGGGAAAAAAAGAGGGAGAACAGGGGGGGAGAATAAAAGAAAAAAGGGTTTTGAATTATTATATAATATACTGGTGAATTCTTAAAAAAAAAAAAAATAAAAATGCACATAACGCATCACCATATCATCCCCTTATCTCATCACTAATAAATACAATAACAAAAACCATCACGCAACTGATAAATCTCAAAAGGGGGTAATACCGACACCAAAATAAAATGGGGGTAAGGAAGGGAAAATGGTTAGGGGTTTCATACCTGAATATGGAAAAAAAGGAATGCGTTTTAGTGAAGTTCCTGAAAAAAAGGTAGCCTGAGGGGGAAGGTACAAACAAAAAGAATGTAAAACGGAGGAGAATGGTGACTGGTTTAAAAGAATATGAAAAAAAACTGATGAAACTTGTAACCAAAAAAGGATGTTTAAAGAGGGGGAAAACTTCAAATGTAGGCTAACTACTTTTTTTATTTTTTCTCAACAGGATCTTGAAATTTTCTTTTGCATCTGTCAGTGCTTTGGCACCCACCATGTGCACGTGACACAATACAAAGACACCTGTCATACACTCTCAACAAAAACAAAAAACAGCAGCAACACACACACACACACACACACACACACACACACACACACACACACACACCCACACACACACACACACACACACAGGTGGTCGCAATCCCATATGTGTGACGGGCGTAAAACAGAAATTCCCCCACAGGTGGCCCCATCGCGAAAAGACAGAGGTCTCGTGTAAATGGGGTGGTATGTGGACTTACTTTGCCTCCCCAAATAAAAAGTTGGTCTTAGAATGTCATGGGGACATCAGTCTCTAAAGGACTGACTACGGCACATAAAAACCTCTGAAGGGCCTCCCTTTTGGTTCAGATAAACGATTACTTTAATGAAAATTTATACAAGACACACCACACAAACCCACCACCAAACCCCCACCACCAACACAACACACCAACACCAACACACACTGCTAATGTTTAAACCAATCAGGATAACAACACGCCCTTCATTGATTAAATGTGAATTTTTTTTATTCACCACCCATCAAAAGTAAAAATTAAAGTAAAAAATACACATACCTAAAAAATTTTTGCTGCCGTCAATCTTTTATTTTTAGAAAAAAAAGCTACTACCCAAATTACCAAATTTTTTCTTTTCTTGATTCTGCACCTGCTAGATTGTTTAAATGCAGAAATTTTACTTTGTAAATTTGTTTTTTGTGATCAATGCTTATTATTTTTATCATCTCCATCATTTGTTATTACTATTTGATACAAATTTGTGCCATTCAGTAAAAGTCTTAAAAAATATTTTGGTACGTTGTACGGTTTGTTTTTATTTGAATATAAAGGGCTAACTGTATAATTAAGCAACAAACAAAAAATATCTTTTTTCAGTTTGGTTGGGGCCCTTTGATAACACCTCTCACAAACTCAATGACCATGGGGGGGATGGGGAAGAGGGTGGGGAAGTGTAAAAGAGAAAAAATGACAGAGACACACTACCCCCTCCGTTTTTCCAACCGACACATACATACACGCACGCACAACACACACACACCACACACAAACCCCCACACAAAAACACACACACACACACAAACACCCAAAAAAAACACCACACACACACACACACACACCCCAAACCCCACACACACACACCACACACACACACCACACACACGTCATGTCATGGAGGTTTTAATAAAAAAGTTCTTGCTTTAAAGAAATGGGGCCCAGGGGGGTGGGTGATACAGAATGGTAGGGATAGTTAGAAAAGTAAGCGGGGTTTTGAAACTGGGTTCTCTCTCTCTCTCTCTCTCCTCCTCTCTTCCCCCTCTCTTTATAAATTTTTCAGTTTGCTCAGCAACATCCCCCCTTTTTTCGAAGTTCTGTCTGATGTCAGCACGATTTTGTTTGTCTGAATGTTTGTCTCACTATGTGAGGGCCCTGACACCACATAAAATTTTTTTATGTCTAACAAAAAAAGCTTTAATATACTCAGAGGGATAAAAAACGCGAAAAAAAAGAGGGCATGCACGATTGTTACATGGAACAGGACGTAGCAAATGCGTTGGCCGTCAAATTTTCAGTAGTGGTGTCTGGCCGGTTGTAACCTCGTAACAGTGGGTGAATGTTGCCGGGTCAGCGTTTTGGACGAGGGGTGCATTTTCCTGTGGACTACCTACCCACGTTCATCAATTGAATTGCAACTCAATGTGGCCCCCCTTGTGGGGCTATAAAATTTCCAAACCTCAAAAAATTCAAATCATCCTTAGAGGCGCCCAATAAAACCCAATTTCTCGTCAAAATGTTTCATAGCAATGGGGAACGCAGGCCGGGGGGTTCCCAAAAGGCGGTGCTATCGCATTTGGAAGTCCCCCATTTCCACCGTCATCGCCCTTTTGGACCCCTTTCAAGCAAGAAAAAAACACTGATGCAGACCGGGGCCAACGGGGGTCACCCCAGCAGCCCAAGACCCCCATTTCTTCGTCGCTGAGGGAGCCTTACCAAACCCCGCCAAAAAAAAGCCAGGAACACCGTCGGGAACCATGGGAGGCCAAACGCAACAGGGCCGTGCGTCGCCGACTGAACACGTTGGTCCCCAAAACAGGGGCCACCGGTTTACCTATCCCGACACTCCAGCAACGCCAGAACCGTCGCGTGGGGACAGATCCACGGCATTGGCGCCTCGGGACTGGGGGCCCATCCTCTTCAGTGATGAAAGCCGGTTCGGTCGACCCAGGCGATGGGCCCCACTGGGTCTGGAAAGAGCGGGGGAAAAGCTTCACGGATGCCAAAATCACCGAAAGGGGGCCCTGGGGTGGTGAAAGCATCATGTCTGGGGGGCTATCGGCAAAATCGCCCTATTGGGGGGCCCGTCTCTTCCAGAATGTGGGTCCCGGACGTGGGGAACGGGGGGCCCCGCTGTTCATTACATCGCCAATTCTGAGGCCCAATCCGCCGCATTTCCCGCAGCTCCACAGAACCTGTTTTTTAGCGGACAACGCAAAGGGCCCCACACTGCCCGTGCTACGCAAACTTCCTGAGGAAACAAAATCATCTGTGCCTCACCCAACCCGTTCTCCCGACCCTTTAAACCCAAAAGATCATTTTTGGGATTCCCTTTAAAGGCGTTGAACCACTCAACCCCCGACCCCAGACAGACTCACTTGCTGTCGCTGTGGGCCCGGTTGGGGGCAAGTCCCCCAGAGGCCCGACCAAAACTTGGTGCGCTCGAGTACCGAGGTGCACGCTGTGATCAATGCTCGAGGTGGTACACCAGATCGAATTTTTGCGTTAAACAGGGCAAGGTAAGTTCATTTTTGACCTTATTTTTTTACCAGAATGAACTTTGAAAAGGGCACTTTTGGGGGTTCGATTTTTTTTCTCACTTTTTATTCCAGTTCAAAAGGGAACGGTTGCCAATTACTCAAAATTTTTATACAGTTTTTTTTGCGTTTTTTATCCTCGAGTAAAATTTCTTTACAAGTTTTTTCTGGACACCAGTTCCTTGGGTGTGTTTTCGTTTCCACTTTGGGCTTCTTGCATGAATGCAGATGGGTGGCAAAACATTGGAATTTTCCTTTTCCATTTTTCTGTCGTTGTGGGCAGAGAATGTAAATATTTTGCACGAAAACCCCCCTTTTCACATACAAATCACGTCCTTCTCATGCCACTTTTAGCCAAAATTAACACCTGTTTTACAACCAAAAGTAACACGCAAAAACTGCAAAAATTGACGTAATCAGTACATTAAAATGGGGGTTTTCATGCAAAATAAGATAGGGTGATCGTGAACAAACATATTTACATTCTCTCCCCATAATATAAAAATCTAATGGCTTACTACTTCCAGCACTATTAATAAATCAGAACAAACAACTAGTCTTCCACCTTGGCTAATTATCTTTATATTTAATGAATTTATGTCTACGTTAACTAATTCTTTAAATTGACTATTTCCGTCAAACCTGTATAACTGATAATCGCAAAACCCTGCCTTAGTTGATGGTAGTGCCTGTAGAACTGTAGAGGGCCGCCCATTAAATAAATTGCGGTCTGTTTTTAACTCTTTTAAACAGACATACAACATCGGGTACATGAGAAAATCGGCTGGTCTACTGCCTACATACTCATAAAGACCGCTTTTTTAAGTGCATATGTGTTTTAATAATGATACGTTTCACCATTGCCATAAAGCCTAAAATTCGAGCAAGGCTTCTAGGAAAAACGTACTCCCGTTTTTCTTCAAGTTCTGGAAAATTTATATCGAATGAGAGGGAGTCGAACACCATCCAGAGTTTGGTTGGGAAGCCAGCAAGGACGTCCCGCAGCAGCGCGGTAGAGTTCGTGAGACGCAAGGGACTGGTGCACGGACGTCATACGTCATCTACTACGTCTGCCACTCCACTTGTCGCACCCGAAGCTCTCCGCAGTACTGTATTGCGCCTAGGCCACGATACCCCTCTGGCAGGACATTTGAGGACACGTCCGACCATGGAGAGAATCCAGGACTTTCAGTGCCCAGGAGTGGCGAAGATCATCCCAAGGTATGGTCGCAGCTACAATGTTTGCCACCGAACAACTCCGAAGAGCCGGAACACCAGGATGCCTGTGGCGTTGTTGACATCAACAGGTTCTGCATCCTCGAGGAGTAGAAAGCCATGCTAACAAAGCAAAGGAGCAGACAGAATGTGAGTCGAACATGCGCTGAAATGAGATCGAATGAGAGGGAGTCGAACACCAACCAGAACCGCTTCAAAGCCATGAAGCGTAAAACAACACATCTCTGTGACAAAGGTGACCACGGATGTATGAAGACAGCAGAGAACGCAAAACATGTGAAATGGAACCCTTCTCTAGGCAAAGGCATGACCCCTTTTGCTGAAAGTCCTTCGGCTGTTCAGGACTACAGGGACGCTCAGATGGATCGGCGAGAAAAGAAAGAGGTGTGTAATTCCAGTGGATACGGACTGTTGTGCGAACAGACCAAGAGTGACTGGAAAGGAACCTTCAATGCCCTGTCCAGGGAAGCAGTGAAGAAGAGGAATCTGGAACAGATCAACCTGAAGACGCCACAGAACCGACAGCAAATTGTGCAGGTTGACTCAGACTTACAGAGGGCCAGTGAGGAAGCTTCTTGCAGTCAGCACGCCTTGGAGCAACAGGTTCATAGCTTTCAGGCCGAGATCACCGACATGAAAGTGCTGACAGAGTTGGTCAACACTGAGCTGATCTTCCATGCCAAGGCCCTGGAATTCTATGCACTGTGCTTCCAGACCCTGAACGTCATTGACCCAGGCGGTGGCCTGGAGGAATTCAAGATGCAGATAAAGCCAGCTGATGCAGTGCGTCATGACACCCATCTCCAGTGCCCCGGTTAGCAATGGGGTGCCCAGAGAGGCACTGGATGATGACACTGATGACTATGGGATGCTGATGATGAAGGCTGATTACCTCAGCCGGATGGAATACTGACTCAAGGTTCAGGAGTGAGGAAAGTTTACATGAGTAAGGGTGTACAGAACGTATTGGAGGCTGTGATAGGCTGTGCCTCAGTGGCACAAGCCTCTTTGGTTGGGGGTGTTGTCACGGACGTAAATACTTTTGGTTTGGAAGATAATTCATTTCTTTTTAAACCCAGTGTAAAGTGGAGTGTTACCAGTGACATCTTTACTACATTGGCCGGGTGTTGACCAGTGTGCTATTTGTGTCATCCAGGGTGCGCTACGTCCGTGCATTTTTGCTCTCATCCTCCAATATTTCTCTTCATTTTTTTTTTTTTTAAGCTTTCTTTTTCTGTTCTTTTATCGTTTTCCACGTGGTTCATCAGCTGATGTCAGGTGCCACAGGTGAGCTGTTTTGTTACCTGTTGCCATCTTGGTTAGGTCAGTGGTGTGGCACTCATTGACGGACCGTCGAGTCGGAAGAGATCTCTATCTCTGCTAGCTGGCCCACCTTTCTTTATCCACTTCGTGTGGATGGTGTGGAAGAGTCTTTCGCCTTCAGCGGGTCGGAAAGTATTCCACGAGACACCTGGATCCCTATCCCTGCCAGCTGGAAGAAACCACCTTGGGTCGTCCGACCTGGAGTCCCTTCGGTGTGGACCGGCACGGTTACGGCTGCCATCCTTCATTGGACTGGGGAGCGAACCGTTTCTCACCTCGCCCACCCGCCATTTTGGTAACTATATGGTCTGTTTTGGACAGTTTTGTTTTATTTGGTTTTCTAACCTTTCAGCGGTTGAGAGGTTTTTCTTCTGCCTTCATATGCTGTTGGCTCGGGCACACCTTTTCTGTGTGTAACTGCTCCAAAGAAGGGGAGCAGGTATGAAATGGTATCGAGATATGCGTCTTGTTGTAGAATTGTAGAAACGCATTTTCTTTAATTGTGTTTTCGGTCCTTAGCGGCTAGGATTCTGTTACTTTGGACTAAGTTGAAAATTGCTTACTATAATGATATCCCTTCATTCCGGTCAATGGAAGCTGTGTTTGTTGTTGTCTGATTACACAGGTTGAGTCAATGCTTATTTTCGCTCAATATGTGATTTGGGCCGGAAGGATATCAGAAATGTTAGTTTCATTTTCCTTGTTGCTTCACGGACACGAGACGGATCGGGAACGAATGAGCGTGCGAACGGATAAACATTTAGACCGTGGAGTGTGGAATTCCTGCCGTATCGCCCCACTTGTGGTTCCGTTCTCGTTGTTCCTTGTCTTATATGTTTGTGTGACAGACGTGTGGATGAATTCTAATTGGTTTTATTCATTGGAGCTTTTGACTAAGGAAGTTATCCTTAGTATAGGTCAAATAAAAGCAAAAGAAAAGGGAAAAGTTATTATAGTTTTATTTGCCCTTTTATAAGTGACAAAGACATGTTGACCTTATTACGGCATTGTGACCCTTCGCACTGACGCACTGCCGGACCCACTATGTTGCCACACACTGACAAGGACTATAGGATGATGACTTATCATCTGGAGACTGATCTCCGCCGTAGGGCGGTATTTTGTGCCCTTTTTCTTAAGCTGCAGCTCCGGTCTTGGGCTGGCTGGACGACCAGCATCATCGGACCCTACAGTCATCTTGTGTCCAGGCACCAGTCGTTTCCCCAAACCTGTGGACTGGTGGGACACTTACTTCACGGCTGGCTGGACGACCAGCATCATCGGACCCTGCAGTCATCTTGTGTCCAGGCACCAGTCGTTTCCCAAACCTGTGGACTGGTGGGACACTTGTTTCACCTCGGACTGGAAGACCAGCATACTACGAGCGTCACCCCTCTCCAGGATCCACCTCCCTCAGTGAACCACCTCGGTGCATGGACTCGAGAGTTAAGTGGTCTGTCTTGTGTGGTGTGAGTGTGGGTCTGGCGTGCATGTGCGTGGTCTAAAGCCGGTCACTGATTCGTTTTGTTATTGTTTTTTTTTGTTTTATGTTGTTTAACTCTAGCTGAGTAGGTCCTGTTGGATATAGTATTGTTTCTAATACTGTCTTTCTTCTGTCATTGTGCTGAATATTCTTGTAGTGGTTTAGTGGGTTAGGTTGGGACAGTAGCGGGATCCCGGGATATTGGAGGGGTTTTGTGGTCTATTCAATTTACTTTGTCCCCTAAGTCAGTTAGTGCTGAATAGTGCCTTTCTCTTCTATGCCCTGTTTTTTTTTTTTCTTTCTTTCATCTCTCGCTATCTTTTCTCTTCTTTGTTATGACCCATACCCCATCTGGAGTGCTAGTGTGAGCGAATGATTGTATTGTGAATAAAAATATTGTCTAAAAACCTTCCTCTTGTGGTCTGGTGGTGTGAGGGATTGAGTGATCGCTCCGTTTCTGCAACTGCACATTCTCTGTATAAGGTGTACTCACACGTGACAATTATGGTGGAGATGCGGGGTACAGAATGTGTATGTGGTAGTGTAAAAGGACACTCTGAACTCACTACCGCCCGACCCTTGAAGACCTGTCTATCTTTCTTTGTGTATTTGAAGGGTGGTTGGTTGGGTGGGTTCTAGTGTCAGTAGGGAACCCATTGGAGCGGACCGGTTTTTGGGGGTGCTGTCGGCAGTAGAGTTCCAAACTCCGTGTCGGACCTTCGGCGCTTCTGTTCCGCGTTCGTCTCCGTGTTTGTTTTTTTGTCTAGTACCCGCCGGCTATTGTTCTAGAATTCCGTTCTCCATTTCTCATTACCTTAGAATAGGTACTTTACAATGAGTTCTATGGCTGACAGCTGCTTCTATAGTAGGAATTCTGACCAAACATCTTCTACAAAGCTCTTGTTTAGCAGGATGCTTTGTAGTATAAGCCATAAGTCTGCTTATTTTCTGATTAATACATAATGACTCTTTGAAATACTCCCAAACAGTATTAAGTCTACATTTTTGTTAAGGGGTTCCCCTAAAGTAGGAGCGTTGGGAGAAACCCTTAGATGCACTAGATTGTCTACTACAGACCATGTGTATACGTTTACGGTGATTGGTTTGTTTGCTCTTCCAAACTGAGATATACTTTCTATACTCACTGGGAAGGTTATGTTATCAAGTTCAGCTCACGTTTGTATGCTTCATAATTAGAGACTCTTTCTGCGTTCTTTTTAACAGGATGTAAATGCGCTAAAACGCCCACAAAAAACACATGCTGTCAGAATTATGTATGTTTAAGACTGCCCTTTTTTAAAACTAACTCTTTTGGGAGGGGAAGGTGAGATTGCCAACTATAGAATAACTTTGTTTGTTTCAATAAAATTTGAAGGACTGTCCTCAGACCACCAGACCCCTTAACTTTGCCTCCTCACTTGCATGATTAAACTGTGTAAGCATGTAGTCACCCCAGTAAGAATTAAAGTCGCGATAGCTAATAACTTCTTTCTGTTTAGTTGAAACCCAGACTTCAAGTTACTATCATCGGGCGTTATATAATCAATCAAACGGCCAACAACACTTTTTACTGGCGGCTCCATCTGAAGAGACTCTGGGATTTTAGAGATGGCGTGGGGCCACGCTTTCATGAACGTCGGGGGGGTTAATGATGTCCATGTCTACTTCACTAAACATATTGCTTAATTGTTTGTCACTACCCTTCGCCATGCCTGGCTGGCAGTTTTTCAAACTCAGACACGCTTTTTGAGGTTCATTTTTTAACTCAAATATTTACGTAAATTAAAAAAATAAATGTATATAAAAGTAAGTAAAAACACGCTTTTTATTCTTCACCCAAGCATTGCAACACTTCAAGGCACGTTAAAACCCTTACAATAACGCCTGCTAATATTTTAGCTTTTTCTGAATCACTACAGTCAATGTTCATCACTTTGGTTGCTTCGTTAAATAGTTCACTATGATCTTTATTAAATTGTTTACATCATTTTTCAAACCAAAATTCACTAAAATCAATGTTTAATACTTTCATTGTTTCGTCAAATAGTTCATTACAATTCTTTAAATCAGATTCACTGAGTTCGGCAGCCATTTTTTAATCTAAAATAAATAGAAAAATATTTGTAAATTCAGATGTTATTCATAGCCCAGAATAAAATCATAAATTAAAAAATTAATTAATCAGTTTCTCTCTCCCTCATTCACTCCCTCATCTCTGTCTCCCTCATTCACTCCCACATCTCTCTCTGTCTCTGTCTGTCTGTCTGTTTCCGTCTTTGTCTCTCTCTGTCTCTCTCTGTCTCTCTCTTTCTCTTTCACACACACATATTATACACACACATGCGCATGCACACACTCACACAGGCACGCACGCACGCACACACACACACACACACGGGAATCATTCACACAATAGATAGGGAGGTGCTTGCGGGAGAATATAAAGGGGGCTTTTTGTGGTTCACACTTGAACGCCGTAAATTCGAGGCAGCACCAAAAGCACTTATCAGAGTCCTGAATATTGATCACAGGATCTGTTTCAGTTCTATCGGCAGCCGCCGAACAGGCAGCCTTTGTAAGTGAAGCGGAGCGTAAACACAGCTCAAGCCGGTCGGACGACGAAGGGAAACTGCAACCACGATCGATAGCCAGGCGGTTTTGCAAAACCGTTACTAATTTTTAGGCCCACGTCATGTGTTTGTGGCGTTCACTGAGAGGCTTGCAGGGTAGTTGTCGGAGGTAGACTGAGAGGTTGTTTCCAATAGTCTCCAAATTCAGGGCCTTGCAGCATGGTTTGAATTTGTTTTAACTTGCTGAAAATAAAACTGAAGGGGAGACCAACAGTGTAAAACTGAGGATACCCCAAAAGCACTTTTGAAACAGCACGCAATTTGCGAGCATGTCATCAAATACCCGCATTTCTCTTTGAGCCACTGACCCCAAGTTTCTTTTATTATTCCAGCTTTTTTTACCTCTTCATGCCAGTTTTTGCAAAGATTCAAGAAATTCCCAAACTGAACGTAGATCATGATTGTTTGAGCATCCTGCTTCTTCAGATTTCTCACCCCCTTTCGCAGCCTGTCCACAACTTCATTTTCATCTGTTGTGTTTGAAAAAATGATCTTCAGAAAATGCTTCTCTCAAATAGCTGATTGAACGTCAGCCTGACTTTACATAAGATAGTTATGCAGCTCAACTTGTGTTAACTCTTTCCTGCTTGTCTTTTTGCCTTCCTTTTCTTTAAACAGATGTTGAAGTGTTGTTTTAGGCTTCTTTGGCAATTTCTGTGGCCCTTCTGTTTTTGCTTTTTCAATTATTTCTATCATTTTTTTGAAAGTAGTATTGATTCTCCGCAAATAAACATTTCTTCTTCAGTCCACAATTCTGTTGGTGTTGGGGGTGGTAGCGGGAGATTTTGAGCTTGTTGAAAAGTAGAATCTTGATCCATGTCAGGTAGAATTAAAGTTGATGGCTGTGTTGAGAAATCTAATAGATTTTGATGAGCAACTTGCGATTCCAGAAGTTCTCTCTCTAATTCTGAAGAAATGCTGTCTTGAGACATAAATTATTTCTGGTAAATCGCTTCTCTCACAGAAACGCACGCACGTCTGCACAACACGACCCTCCAATGTGGCGCTCCGGTCAGAAATGGCCGACTAGCTCGGGGCTTACGAGTCTGTCGACCAAAAATGATGTCATACCTCCTGCCGATTTGGTTGAGCGTGCATGCGCGATGAATAATAATGTGTCGCATTGCAGCAGTTCGTTGTTGGGCAGTAATTGCAATTTATCGATTTTTGCCGTGTCAAGTAACAACAGCAGCAGGGCCAGTCTGGAGTAAGGCTGTCAAGCCATATAACTATTTAGTTGATTTTATGTGTTTGGGAGAGAATGTAATATGTTCGTTCACAATCGCCCATGTTATTCTGCATGGAAACCCCCGTTTTAAATTGGCAATTACGTCGATTTTTGGCAGTTTTTGGGCGTTAATTTTTTTGTGAAACAGGTGTTAATTTTGGTCAAAACTGACATGAGATGGACGTGATTTGTATGTGAAAAAGGGGTTTTCGGGCAGAATAACATGGGTGAGCTTGAACAAACATATTTACATTCTCTTTAACCCACCATCAGATCTGTTCTTATGCGTTTATTGTTGTTAGGTCAGATGGGGCACACACACACCCAGAGATTTACAGAGGCCTCAATGCAGCTAGCAGATTTTTACAACACATGACACAACTTCGCAATCAGTTATCCAATCAACTGAATCTTTCAGACATTGTTATGACTCCTGAAGACCAAGAAACAATATAAATTATCTACACACTGTTGGATATGTAACAGAGAATTATTAGGCGACGCTGTAAGAGACCACGATCACATTAACTGGAAAGTTCAGAGGAGCTGCACACAACAAGTGTAATCTCCAACTTAAGGTTGATCCCAAAAAATGGAAACTGCCTATCTTCTTTCATAACTTACGAGGTTTACGATTCTCATTTCATCATGCAAGCAGTGACTTCTGAATATAAGAGGGTTACCTGCATTGCACAATCTTCAGAAAAGTACATGACTTTTACTCTTGACTGTTTATCCTTTTATGACTCTGCCCAACATTTGATGGGGAGTTTAGATAAGTTAGCGGGATCTCTACAAGACTTTCCAATAACTAAACAATATATTTGACCCATCTTTAGTGCGTAAAGGTGTTTACCCTTTGAATACATGAACTCGTGGGATAGGTTTGATGAAGACTCGCTTCCTCCTAAAGGTGCTTTCTTTTCTAGTCTTGAGGTAAAGACATAACTGACTCTGAATATGAATACGCTCAGAAAGCCTGGACAGAATTACACTGTCGAACGATGGGCAACTATCACGATCAGTATCTAATGGCTGACGCAGACGTCTTCAGAATTACAGAGCCACATGCATGAAACATTACAGCTTAGACTCATCACATTACATCTCTGCCCCAGGCCTTTCTTGGATGCATTCTTAAAGTCTACAAACATCCAGATTGAATTAATATCTGATCTACCACACTTCAGATGATTGAAGACGGCCTAAGGGGAGGTATTAGCATGGCCTCACATCCTTACTGCAAAGCCAACAACAAGTATTTAGACGATTATGATCCCACGAAACCATCCAACTATCTAATGTACTTAGACGCCAACAATCTGTATGGATGGGCCATGAGTGAACCACTTCCGCTGAGAAACTTTACAATGATAAAAGGGCCTCATCATGTCAATACTGTGTTAGGAATGCTGTCAGAGCTTCTGCCTGATAATCCAATAGGACTAATCTTAGAAGTAGACTTAGAATATTCTTATGAATTACACGATCTCCCACAACGATTACCCCCCAGCTGCAGAAAGATTAAGATGAGTCCATCGAACCTCCTAAACTTGTGCCTAATCTTCGACACAAGACTGAATATGTGTGTCATTACAGACTCCTACAGCTTTACTTAAAACACGGACTGAAACTAAGAGCTGTTCACAGAATAATTTATCTGTGATCAAGAGCCTTTATGAGGCCATACATCAAGAAGAATACTGATCTTAGAACCCAAGCCACTTCTTTAAACTGATGAACAACAGCTGTTTTGGCAAAACTATGGAAATCCACACAAGCGCAAAGATGTAAAATTAGTTACAAAAGAAAACCAAGCAATTAAGTTGGCCTCTAAACCTAACTATCAAGACTTTAGAAGATTTAGCGACAGCCTGGTTGGCATTATGATGAAGAAAAAGGATGTTAAGTTGGACAAGCGGTGTTTATGGCTTTACTGTATTAGAGTTGTCAAAGTTATTAATGTTAGAATTTCTGTACGACACCACTGTACCCAGAAGCAAGAGTCCTTACACAGACACTGACTCTTTTATTCTAGACGTCCAACTGAAGACTTCTATAAGGACTTAGAAACAGAAGTGGCTAAAGGAGCTGATGGTGGTACGACACATGCGATTACCCAAAAGACATTCAACTGTGAACAAGAAAATGATTGGAAAGATGAAGGATGAACTTAATGGGACAGTTATAAAGAATACGTGGCTTACGGTCAAAGATATATAGCGTTGCTAGCCAGCTTCTGTAATGAAGAAGGCTAAGGGTAAAAGTAAAGAAGTTGTCAAAAAAAAAATAACCTCACGATAACTACAAGCAAGCTCTCTTTGAAAACAAAGTATTTTATCGCACAAATGTTAATCTGCGCTCTACTCTTCATCAAGTAAACACAACTGCTGTTAACAAGAAATCACTAGTCTCTACAATAACAAGAGAACTTACGTCAATCCTGAGTTTCATATGCTGTAGGGCATTGGAGAACTTTAAAAAGATTAACTTGACTGACTTGGCTTGTACTTAACTTAAGAACCTAACTAGTACTTACTTAAGAACCTAACTAGTACTTAACTTAAGAACCTAACTAGTACTTACTTAAGAACTTAACAAGAACTTAAAACTAGAACTTAATTTTTTTGCGCTTAACTTGTAATTTACTTGCACTTAACTTAAAAGTACTTTCTATAACTAACTTAACATGTACTTATCTAGTTTTTTATCTAGTTCTTAAAAACTATTCCATAGAAAATGGGTCTACTGCAGGAGGTTGCACTTTTTTTGCAGAAGCTGGTTCTTCTTTTACTGTGGGGGCTTGTGGCTTGTTGCTAGGTATGGTGTTAGGTATTTGTATGTTAGAAACCCACCAACAACAGCAGCAGCTCCTAATACATAATGATACATCTTATCGATTGATTGTGATTGTGTTGTTGTTAATTGGGTTGTTGTTGGCGGCGGCGATGTTGTATTACTATTAACAATTTTTGTTTTGCTGCTTGGTTTGCTTTTCTCAGTCTGTTGCCTTCAACTAGTCTATGGCCAGCCACAAACACGTTCTGCTCCTGCGGACCGTCCTGCGACGTCTTCTTTCACCTGATCGCTCTTTTTTTTTATTGCGATTAAATTTAAATGGATCAAAATTAATATGATTAAAAGTAATTAATCCCATGATGAATGGGCATAACATCGTCCCAAATCTGTAATACATGTCACATGCAGAGTTTCTAGGGACTTGTTTAAAACCGGATCTTGTGATAAGTCATATTTTAATCTTCTTCTGAATCAACTGGCGCCATCTTACTTACTAACTTAGCATATAGACTAATCATTGTCTGACCTACCGATCTAACCATTTTTGACCCTAGCTGTGCTTCATACCTAGCGTAGTACTTCTCAACGTCTGATGTAGACAGTTGCTGAATTTGTTCAATACGATCTAACCATTTTTGACCCTAGCTGTGCTTCATACCTAGCGTAGTACTTCTCAACGTCCTGATGTAGGACAGTTGCTGAATTTGTTCAATACTTAGTTCAGTGCCTAAATACTGTCTAGTTTTTCCACACGCGGCCAGAGAGTATAATCTTTCTTTATGGCAGTGGTCTGCTGAGTAGCCTACGGAGTAGTCTGCTTGCTCCTCACACTTTAATAGTTCGTCACAATCCATTTTTAAAAACAATAAAAAATATATAATACATTTTAAAACCATGAGTTTAACGTTGGTTAATTATGCAGTGCCTATCGTTGGTGTTATAGTTATTCAACCCTTGCAAAATGTTTGTTAGGAAATAAAACCGTCCAACATGGGAAAGATAGAAGATTCGCCAAAACTAGTTGCAACCTTATTTTTAGCTTTAACAACAAAAGATTATCTGATTAAAAAGCACATAGACAGTCTTTCGTATTATGATTATTTTAATTATTTTTTTAGTTAATAAAAAGATGAGTGAAAAAAAGATTATCAATACGATTTACCATTCTGCTGTAATTAGCGGCCTTAGTATAGGCTATAGCGTGTTAGCAAAAAACATGTTTAAAATGAGGCCGGCTGACCTAGGAAGGTTAGACGTTGAGGATGTTGTTAAGGTTATAGTTGTAATTACTGCAGGGATTGCGTCAAAAGACTTTCTTGTTACACAGGAGATTATCCAGAAAATATTAATGCATAGAAAGATTAATCTGGAAAATATTGATTTATAAAAAGATGTCTGGATTGGTTTTGATGGTGGGAGGAGCTATTGTTAATGCATTGGCCTTCTCCGGCAGCAATTATATGTTTAGTAAATTGCGGTCCGATGAAGAGAGAGAACGCCATAACAAGGCAATTGGAAGATTTAGCTAAGGCAAGAGACGCTTACGAGAAAAGACGAATTGCTCACTTAGACTTTATTAATAAAAAGTTAAGAGAACAGGGTCATGCAGAGCACACATTTACAGACGTTGATGACGCAATGAATGAGTATTACTTAGTGACAGGAAGAAGTTTCTAACATCGCCGCCGCCAGAACTGTCTGATTTTTATGAACCATCTGAGGAAACAGAAGACTGCAGAGATAGTTTTTATTGCAGTTGGCATGACCTCAGTCTATCTTGTTGCTCACTTCCTTGTGTAAACAAAATGCATTTAAAATATGGACAATACGAAGTACAAAATATATTATTCTCCTAAAGGTTACTGGAAAGGAAAGACTGCTATTGAAAAACTAAGTAAAGCTGCTAGAGTGTCTGAATGAGATGCGAAAGACTGGCTTTCAAAACAAGCAATTTGGCAAATATATCTGCCTGCCCCCAAAAGAATAATAAGACCTAGATTTGTTAATTCAGTTCCTAATGACACCCACCAATGGACTTGCTGTATCTTCCACATGATAAAATTAGAAGAAAAAAGTTTAAGTATGCTCTGAAGTTGTTGACATGGCTTCAAGATACAAAGACGCTGATCCTTTAACGGATAAAGGCTCAACTGCTGTGGCTGTGGCTTTACAACAAATGTACATGCGAGGCCCAATAAAGTATCCTAGGATGGTTCAAGTTGATGATGGAAAAGAGTTTAAAAGGTTCTGTAAACCAGCTGTTTTTAAAGCGGCATGTTATAGTTATAGAGAGGGATCCCAGGCAACCATCGATCACAAACCCTAGTAGAAAACTTTAATAAGAATCTAGCTGAACGCCTGTTTACCTATCAATATCACAGAGAAATTATGGACACTACGAAGTACAGAGAACGCAACACAGAATGGGTTAGGAGATTGCCAGCAGTCTTACGTGCCATGAACAAGGAAGAATTGAAAGCAACAGGCCTTAAACAGTAAACGCAATCAAATTAAAAAAAAAAAAAGCATTACTGAAGATGTGCGGGGGACTCAAAAACTCTGCCGTTTGGACTAAAAGTAAGATACTTGTATGCTCCTGGAGAGGCAGAAGGTGATGTTAGAATTAGAGCCACAGATCCTATATGGAGCGTAGACGTATATGAAGTTGAACGAATTATGAAAACATCCCATCCCGTATATTTAAGAGAAACTCTTTCTTCTAAAAAGCCTGCCCCTAAAGATCCTTTGTTCGTGAAGAGCTGCAAGTTGCCCCACCAAACACAGTGAGTTAAAAAAAAAAGTATTTATTTTTTTGCTAAACTTATTTTTTTGTTAAACTTATTTTTTTGGGCCTATTTGGGTTTAACTGATCATGTGTTTGTTTTTCAATTTCTGTTTAATTGCATCAGTGTCTACCTGTTGTGAAGTAAAAGTCTTTCTCCACTCCTTTTGAAGTTCAATTTTTTGTTGTCTATAATCCTCACCATCAGCCATAAGCGTCTGAAATTCTTCGTCTGTAATGTTTTCATCCTGTAATGATTTGCTTATCTTAATCTTAATGAACAAATTTTTGCTGATGCTAAGGCAACAATGGCAGTGTGCTTTTGTAATTTAGGAGTTAATTTTTTTTAAAACAGCACTTACAATCATAGACATGGCGCCTAACCCTAAACCAAGGCCTCCTAATGCTAAAGAGGCTGGCGCTCCACCCCAGTAGCTAAAAGAGCAACACTAGACCCAGCACGTACGCTAGCTACAGCCGATGAGCCAGTAATTACATAAGAAAGAGTATTTAAGCTTTAGCATATTTCTTTCTGGTAGCCCTTACTTATCCAAGTCGCTTTCTATTTCCTTTTGAAGTTCAGGTATTGTGCTTTAACCTAAACTGTGAACCTCCATTTTTTAAATAAGATTATTTTTTAAATTAATCTTCTTCTTATTAATTTTCTGGCAGCACTTCATTAACAGAGTAAAACGCAATAAAATCAACATACTTAATGAAAATAAAGTCGAGTACTGTTAGTTTGTCTTTGTCAACCATCACAGTAACCTTGTCAGATGATACAAGGGTGTTTATTTCGTCTCCGTTTTTAGTAATTGCAATAACGAGCTTAAGAGGGGCATCCAAGTTTTCAGCCTTTATTGTATACCTCTGATTAACGTATGTTCTGGCAAACTAGTATCGCCCTCCCTCGGAGTAATAAATAAGCGAAAAAATCATCGTCATTTGCCTAGGTAGCGTCAGTAGCGTTGGGGTAAATTCTAAGCCGACGGTGTCACCTCCCACTTCAGCTAAGGACTTCTTTCTCTGTAGCATATATTCAGAACCCTGCCTAGTTATTTCAATTGTTTTTTCTGTTGTGTTCCTGGAACCAAGCTAACAAGAAAGGGACCTGCATTCAAAGCCTTTCTAAAATTGTTTTTCTTGTCAAAGTATACATCAGGGCTTCGTAGTTCAAACTTTAAATTCAAGCAATTTCAGGAAGCAACGCCCAAGCATTCTCTCGTTTATGAAGTTTGTATTCATGTTTGCCAAAATCGTTTGCCCTTAAATTTCTTATCTCTTCTAGGGTAGAATATTGCAGTTGCTTCTCTGGGTCCTCCCCAGCACCTTCGGGTGTTTCTTTTTCTTCTTTGCCTTAACTAGGCTGACCCTGGAGAAAGGTCCAGTGGCGGTGAGGAAAGACCCACTGACCACAGGGAAAGTCCTGTTGACAGTGGGAAAGACTACAACTTTGGATTCTCTCTTGAGGGCACATAAGACCGTATGGCGAAAGCTTGGCTGTGTCTGGAGTGGCACTGTCTTCATCTGTCCGTGTGGCAGGGGTGGTTGGGTCTGTGGGGTGTGCTCGGCAGCTGGGGGGTGGTGTTTTTCGCCGGTGGGCTCTGCAGTCATGAAATACGGGCTGGTACACCCATGGGGATTGCTATTTGAGGCTGTTATGAGCTGCATCCTGTAGTCTAATTTACCTCTGTTCAGGAGCAGTTATGTCCCTTGATATCTTAATGGAGTGTCCTGCGCGTGCCTGTACCCATCGTCAACACAGCGCAGGCCTCCAGGGGTGGTACAGGACTGCTCTAAGGGCAGGTGAAGACAGTGCTTCTCTGGGTCCTCCCCAGCACCTTCGGGTGTTTCTTTTTCTTGCTGTCGTTTTTTGTCTTCAATTTCTGTTCGTTTGTAAACCCCGTCATCTGTGTACTCAAATCCATAAACATTTCCTATCACGCCTATTAGATCAAACTCGGTTGTGTCTGCTAGGTCTTTTAGCTCTACTGCAGTGCATTTAGGAGTAGCTGCGCTTTTGATTCTGGCCCCGAGACATTCTTTTTAATATTAAAATTATAATAAACAAACTTATTGAACTAGGGGGTCAGTCCGTAAGCATAGTTAGCGTGCTTAGATTTTTCTAACTGTTCTTTTATTTTTTTTAACTCATCTTTGTTCCCTTATATAATTTCACTTAAACATTCTTCAAAACTATCTTTGTCCTTAGTGTAAAATAATACAACCGATTTTAACTGCGATCTAAAGTCTTTTAAGACAGCATTGTATTTTTGAGTTAAGAGCCACAACAGAAACTAAGGCTAGCTTTGACAGAGCTTTTCCTTTTTTTAACAATGTCTCGTTCAGCTGAACAGTCATCAATAATAAACAGTGTTTCAGTTCCCTCAAATAGTCTATAGTAATGTTCTAAACAGTCGCTCAGTTTGTCGCTAGGATCAAACTAGAAATATATTCTCGTCTGTCCAAATAAACTTCCTTTCTTTGTAAGACTTGTTGTGCTTAATGGTTGTGCAAAATATAACAATGTACTCGTAATGAAACCTGTATATTGTTTGTAACAAATCAAGTACGAAGACAGTTTTCCACACCCAGTAATCCCGCAGATAAGAGAACAGTGCAGATCTTTTGGCAGAAACTTCAAGCTATCCATCTGTTTTTAATAGGTTATTTCTTCTGCATTTTAATAAGCCACGTCTTTTAGCCTGTTTTCTTCAATGTTTAACTGAGCATCACAAACCATAAAACATGCATTTGTATTGGGGCGTTTCCATCTGCTTTCTTGTGAATATTATTTTTATACCATCTTGCCCTACCCTTTCTCCACTTCCAAACAATCTGTTGTCAAATGTGGATCTAAAATCAGCCACAACCCATATTTGGTTATTAAGTAGTCTTCAATTCTACATTATAAAGGCGAAGTTTTTTTACATACACGATCAACTGCAGGATCTCTTTGCCTACCTCCAGCGAACAACTTTCTTATTTCATCAAAGTGTTGATGAGGTAAAAGTCCGCGACCCGAATACAACTGATTAGACTTGCCATTTATTGCACAGTCAACCTTCTCAATTTTTGGATTATAAAAACGCTTCTGATTCTCTATGAAAAGGAGTTGTTCCTTCAGTAAACAGAACAAAAATTCCTTTTAAAGACTTCAGAGATGATTTAGATGTATGTTCCAAAGAGTGTCTCGCTTGTTTCTAATTTCTGTAGTGGAGTGTACAACTCTTTCATAATAAATAACTGTTTTATTTGTATACTGGGTTAAGATTGTTCTGGCCAGTTCGGGGTTAGTAACAACATCAAACTCAAGAGAGATGTCACTAACTGTGTATTTAGCTTCAGGGTCTTCAGACAGAACAACAGAATCGCTAGGATTAAATGTCAGTTCATAAGTAAGTTTTTCTTTTAGTGCGCCTTGGTAATATGGCATATGCGTCTTTAAACAGTTCAAAATCTAGAGGGATGCAGAATCTGTTGCCAAATGCTTCTGCTACTGCCTCATCTTTAACATCATCCTTTTGCATCCTCCGCTTTAAGCTGTGCTTGAGACCGTTTGGGCTTTGTATTCCCTGATAAACTTTCTCTTTCCTTTCTTTTTTAGGCAGCCATAGATCAGAATAGAGGCAAAAATGTCTGCCTCGCTTAGTACAAAGACTTCTCTTCCCTCCAGTTTGATTGCCATATGTTTAACGATGGCCCTGCCCAAATTAGCAACAACAGTAGTATTAGGATCTGTCGATGTAATATCTATTTTGATGATAGTTTAGCAGTGCCTGGCATTATAACATCGCCAGCGCCAAGATCCGGAAACTTGACTATTAAAACTTGTCCAGGCTGAACTGTTGATGGGGTATTTACACTAATTACAGTCTGCCTTATACCTTTTATGCCATGGGGTTCCTTCTCTTTTCTGTATGGATCGAGGTCACAACCATATGAGTTCATTTTTTATAAAACAAAAAAGAATATAAATAAAAAATATGGCTGAAGATTTTGACGCAATTGATCCTGTTGGTGGAGAAGAAGAAGATGAAGAACTAGGTCCCTCATTGCAAGGAGAACTTGGCAGAGCAGCAGCAGGCCAAGGAGTAGGATTAAGCCAAATACGATTGCTAGATAGAATTGAATCATTATATAGCCATATGGGGCGAGAGCAGCCAGAAGCACTTAGGGTTTCTGATTTTTCAACAGATAAAAATAATCATTTGTATGTAAGAACCAGTAAAGGAAAGCATGTGCGGCTTACTGCAAAGCCAGACCCAACCCGTTTTTCAGCAGGGGCACAATTCTTAGAGATCTCCCTGCTGTTGACCAAAGGCAATTAAACTTTATTGACAATTTAAGGCCTGAGGCTGTTAGTCTTTTACAGAACTGGGGCAAGAGTTGCCAACACAATCAGAAATACAAAACATACCTCTTCAAGAATTAAATCGAACAGCAGATGAACTAATAGCAGAAATTGAAACGAGTTTTAATGAGGAGACGCAGTTAAAAAACAATTGAAGATTCCCCATTGCCCATGCGTGAAATCCTGGGGCTTAATGCTGCTCTGCGGACAACAAGGGGTGAACTAACAAACAATTTAGCAAAACTTGGCGAGATAGAGAGAGAGATAGAAGAAGAAAATAATAAACTCGCTGATGCAGATGATAACAATTTAGGGCGAGAAGAAAAAGGCTAGAATACAGCAGAAAATACAGGATTTAATGCTAAAAAGGGCGGCCAGGTTAGAAGTGCTGTCTACTAACAGAGCGCAGCTAGCATCACAAACAAGGAGAATCAGAGAAACTATAAACAGAATACTTTATGAAATACTACGCTGGCAGAAAGAATAAGGACTCTGTTCAGGGAACAGGGGATTACAATAGTTAGCATATTAACAGCCGTTGGGTTTGCTCATCTCTACACTTGTTTATGCTTTAAACAGGTGGTGCGTCAACAGGGCCAGTAGCGCCTCCGACACCTCAACCTGGTAAAAGTTGGATTAGAAAACAATTGCATCATTAGCAAACCTATTAAAGAGTTAGCTGCCAAAGCGCTGATGCTATGCCTGGCTTAATAGGCAGTGTTGTTTGTTGGGTTTTGTCTACTATAGGCAAAGTTGCTGGTTATATGGCTGACCATCTGTGGACGTTAGGAGTGCTAGCTGCTGGATTAATTTTTAGTGAAATAAAGTATGGCTAATCCAGTAAAAGTTAAAAACACAACAAGGGCTGTCTTTTCGCTAGTATGGCTGTCAGTGCGAGGCTGATCAACAGGTGGCGTGCTTTCTGGGCTGCTTTCTGGCTGTGGGGCGCTTATAACTGGATCGCTTTTTTCAGGGCTAGGTACTTTCTTTAAAATGGATGGAGCGGGCCTTGTGTTTAAACCTTGATTGTGCCCTAAGTTTTGGTCGTCTCTAGCTATGAGGATTTCATTGTTATAATTCTGTATCATGCCAATCTGTAGTCTAAGGTCAGAGGGTAGCATGTATAATCCATGACCCACAACAAAGTCAACCTTTGACCTAGCATGTGCAAGAACGTCTTGATACCTTTGTATGCTGGAAGGCAATCAACAGCAGAGTTAAATAGCATCTTCTAAATTGGCTAGAAATTGTTTTCTGGCATCAAAGCCTGTAGATCGATCCACTATGCTAGACTTGGTCTGTGCTTGTGCTCCTAATAGACACCAAACGTATATCCGTATGGAGTCCTTGAGTCTTTGCACTCCTGGCATTGTTAGGCCTTTACTTTCATCTAAGATAAATGTTGCCCAAGCATTAGGATGTTTTTGTCTATGGATCCCAATCGAACTTGTTTGTCTGGTTGAAAAGAGGTGTGGCCAGGCCAGTAGTCATTATTATATTCTCTTTTTGCACCCCACAAATACAATGTGCCTAACCCATGATTGCGGTCTAACTTTTGTCTAAAGTCAGTTGAAGGATTAATGTTAAATTCGTTGCAGATTCTTTCATATGCATTATTGTCCATTGGGCTTTTAAATGGATTAAATGCGTTGTCGCTTGGAAGGGACACTTGTAGTTCAGTTAGTATTCGTCTGTACTGGTAATAAACATGAAAGTTATATACTGACCTTACTAAAGATTGGGGTGGTTTAAATGGTTTGCATATGAAAACACCGCAGCCTGTGGTTGCGCAGTAAATGGCAAAATTTAACTGATTCTGGTAAAACGCCATAGGGCGGGATGACCATGCTGATGGCACTCTGTCACTCTTTATTGGCGGATTTAAATATTTAGTTAGTGGGTTTACAAGTCTGACTTGGAAACCGTACTACTGCAATGGTTAAATTGCTGAAGTCCAAAGATTTGGGGTTATAAAACGCTCCTACATCGTAAGTGGCACTTTCGTTATATTTAAAAGGTTCCATTTTAAATAGTTTTTAAAATAGTTATAAAAAAGATGTACAAAACAAACGTGTGTTCTTAACGTACCCAATTGACAATAGGCGCGGTGATTATAGGGTTGCCCTTAAAGAAATTGGTTTTAAAGTAAAATGGATTAACATATTGAAAGAGCTAAGAATAACTGGATGGATGTTAAGAACGAACAAGGCGATCTATTAAAACATTTAAAAATACCCGATGGCTACTACAGCTTTTGTTCTTTAAGAGAAGTATTTAGCGAATTTGGCATCAATTTAAATATTAATGAGGCAAATCTTATAATTACTATGAATTTTCCAGAACTTGAAGAAAAACGGGAGTACGTTTTTCCAAGAAGCCTTGCTCGAATTTTAGGCTTTTATGGCAGTGGTGAAACGTATCATATTAAAACACATATGCACTTAAAAAGCGGTGTTTATGAGTATGTAGGCAGTTGACCAGCCGATTTTCTCATGTACGCGATGTTGTATGTCTATTTAGAAGAGTTAAAAACAGACTGCAAACTTATTTAATGGGCGGCCCTCTACAGTTCTACAGGCACTACCATCACTAAGGCAGGGTTTTGCGATTATCAGTTATACAGGTTTGACGGAAATAGTCAATTTAAAGAATTAGTTAACGTAGACATAAATCATAAATATAAAGATACTAGCCAAGATGGAAGACTAGTTGTTTGTTCTGATTTATTATTAGTGCTGGAAGTAGAAGAACGTACTGTAAGCCATTAGATTTTTATATTATGGGGAAGAGAATGTAATATGTTTGTTCACGATCATCCTATCTTATTTTGCATGAAAACCCCCCATTTTAATGTACTGATTACGTCAATTTTTGCAGTTTTTGCGTGTTAATTTTGGTTGTAAAACAGGTGTTAATTTTGGCTAAAAGTGGCATGAGAAGGACGTGATTTGTATGTGAAAAGGGGGGTTTTCGTGCAAAATAGATGGGTGGTCTTGAACAAACATATTTACATTCTCTGCCCACAACGACAGAAAAATGGAAGAGGAACAAGTTCCAATGTTTTGCCACCCATCTGCATTTTATGCAAGAAGACCAAGTGGGAAATGCAACACAGCCACAGGAACATGGTGTCCAGAAAAAACTTTGTCAAGTAAATATACTGACTTCCATAAAAAACGCGAAAACAAAACAAGCTGAAGGTTAGGGGCGAATTTTATTGGTCACAATTGTACAGAATGGAAGCGAGAATTCAACGTGATTTGATTCATTACACCGGTAATGTGTGGAAAATGTCATCAGCAATATGTCTTTGTGTGTGAAAATCCAAGTCACGTGACAACCAGCTTGAAGTCCTAATACCGTGTGTGGCCACCATTTGCATGGACAACTGCTTGACACCTGCGGCTCATTGAGTGGACCAGGTGGTTGATGCGTCCCCTTGGCACATCAGCCCACACATGGACGATGGCCTGGTGAAGGTGAGCCGCTGTTGCTGTCGTGGACGCAGGAGGTCCAAACCGTCTGCCAAGTTCATCCCAAAAAAGGAACGACATGGGGTTCTGAGCACCTGGTGGATGTAGCGCTGTGCATTGACACCCTGTCCGAGACCAGGACCAATTTTCTGAAAGATGACTGGTCCTATGGCGGGTTAATGCAATTGCACCCCATATCATAACGTTCGGGCCTCCCCAGGGGTTCCGCTCTACCACACAGGAGTCAGCATAGCGTTCACCAGGTCGACGCCATATTCTGACACCGTCAGCCATGTCAATACAAAAACGGCTCTCATCTGAGAACAGTATGCGTCCCCACTGCTGCCTGCGCTAGTTGATTTCGGGCTTGTGCCCACTGCAGCCTGTCCTGCCAGTGTCTTGGTGTCAGTTCCGGACCTCTGTGAGGACACCTACATGCCAGCCCGTTCTCCTGAAGACGCCGCTGCATAGTGTTGAGGCTGATTCGTTGCTGGAGATTCCCAGGCACCTGTCGAGCAGTGTTAGCGGCTGTTTGCCGCCTGTCCTGCAGATGGGTTCGAACAAAATGGCGATCCTCTCTTGGTGTGGTGACCCGAGGACGGCCTGGCCGGGGACGATCATCAGTGGTACCAGTGACTCGCATGCGATGCTGCAGACGATAGATGGTTGAGATGTGGACGTTAAAGATGTTGGCGACCTGCCTGGCATCCACACCAGCCTCCAGATGGCCTAGGGCACGATTGCGTTCCTCTGCTCGTAGTCTTGGCATCTCTGTAGCGCTCAGACGGCAAGTCGTTATCTGAACCTTGTAGCGCGGCTTTATAAAGGCTGCATGCCTGCGTACTTGTCGTTGGTTAACTTTGCTCTGCATGGTGTGCACGTGCCTCACATGCAGCAACCAGTTTGCCATTTTGTTGACCCTCCAATGCCGGGAATGATGTGTTGCTCACACAATTTTTTCACTGCACGTGAGTCGTGGACCCAAACAACTTGCCACAATGGTTCAATATTGTATATTCACCCCTTTTCACCCGAAAAATAGCCTTTCAATTTTTCGCGTTTTTTTATGGAAGTCAGTATATTTAAAGCATTTTTTGTTATGACAGTAAAAAATTTTGATGTGGTGTCACGCATCACATAGTGAATGACAAACATGTCATGAGCAAACAAATATCGTGTTGACATCAGACAGAACTTCAGTAAACAAGGGGATGTTGCTGATGCAAACTGACAAATTTATCAGAGAGAGAGAGAGAGAGAGAGAGAGAGAGAGAGAGAGAGAGAGAGAGAGAGAGAGAGAGAGAGAGAGAGAGAGAGAGAGGGTTGTCCTTGATACCCAGTTTCACAAACCGCTTACAATTCTAAGCTACCCATACCATTCTGTACCACCACCCCCTCTGGCATCCCATTTCATTTCAAGTCAAGAACACTTTATTATCTCCATGACATGACGTGTGTGTGTGTGTGTGTGTGTGTGTGTGTGTGTGTGTGTGTGTGTGTGTGTGTGTGTGTGTGTGTGTGTGTGTGTGTGTGTGTGTGTGTGTGTGTGTGTGTGTGTGTGTGCGTGTATGTATGTGTGCGTGTGTGTGAAAAACTGAAGGTGTGAGGTAGTGTGTTACTGCCATTTGTTCTCATTTACACTTCCCCACCCTCTTCCCCATCCCCACCATGGTCATTGAGTTTGTGAGAGTGTGTTAGTCTGACGGGTCCCAGTCTGACAACTGACAAAGATATTTTTTTTGTTTGTTGCTTAATTAATACATGTTAGTCCTTTATATTCAAATCAAAACAAACCAGTACAACAGTACCAAAATACAGTTTCAAGACTTTTTACTGAATGCGCATTAATTGATATCAAAATAGTAATAATACTAATGATGATGATGATAATAATAATAATAAGCATTGATCATCAAAAACAAATGTTACAAAGCATGAATTCTGCATTTAAAAATCTATGCAGTGTGCAGAATCAAGAAAAGCAAAATTTTGGTAATTTGGTATGTAGCTTTATTTTCTAGAAATGAAAGATGTGACTGGCATTAGGACAATCAGCATAAATTTTAGTGTCATGTGTATGATTTACATGTAGCATAGGTAAGTTTTTACTTTTGATGGGTGTGTGAATATTAAAATTTCACATTTAATCATATGTAAGGGCGTGGGTATTTGAATGCATAGTTGTTATTCTGATTGGTTTAAACATTAGCAGTGTGTGTGTGTGTGTGTGTGTGTGTGTGTGTGTGTGTGTGTGTGTGTGTGTGTGTGTGTGTGTGTGTGTGTGTGTGTGTGTGTGTGTGTGTGGTTTGTGTGTGTTGGTTTGTGTGTGTGTGTCTGTGTATAATATGCATTAACATGTAATCAGTTTATCTGATACCAACAGGGAGGCCCTTCAGCAGGATTCTATGGTGCCGTAGTCAGTCTTTAGAGAGCTGATGTCCTGCCATGACATTCAGCTGTGGAGGCAAAGTAAGTCCACATACTCACCCCATTTTCACACTGAAGACCTCTCTCTCTTTCGCGCATGCTGGCCACCTGTGTGTGTGTGTGTGTGTGTGTGTGTGTGTGTGTGTGTGTGTGTGTGTGTGTGTGTGTGTGTGTGTGTGTGTGTGTGTGTGTGTGTGTGTTGCTGCTGTTCTTGTTTTTGTTGAGAAGTGTATGACAGGTGTCATTGTATTTGTGTCACTCTGCACATGGGTGGTGTGCTCAAGACACTGACAGATGCAGAAAGAAAATGTTCATAGATCCTTGTTTGAGAACAAATTAAAAAGTAAGTTAGACCTACATTTGAGATGTTTTCCCCTCATCAAACATCCTTTTTGGTTACAATGTTTCATCAGTTTTGTTTCATATTCATTCATCCAGTCACCATTCTCCTCCTAGTCTTACATTCTTTTTGTACCTTCACCCTCAGGCTACCTTTTTTTTTCTTCAGTGGAACTTCACTATAACGCATTCCTTTTTTTTCCATATTCATGGTATGCTAATCTCAATCCACTTTCTTCCTTACCCCAGTTTACTTTGGTGTCGGTATTACTGCCTTTTGAGAGTTATCAGTTGCTGTGATGGTTTTTGTAATTGTATTTATTAAGTGATGATGATAATGGGGATGATGATGGCGACTGCAGTTATGTTGCTATTATTTATTTTGTTTTTTTAAGAATTCACCAGTATATTATATATATATATTTCAAAACCTTTTCTATTATTCTCCCTCCCTGTTCTCCCTCTCCTTTTGCCCCCTTCCCTCCCTCCCTCCCTCCCTCACCCTGAGCCTCTTGTCTTAGTTTTAATATTAATCTTCATTGCTCTCACAGGTATCACAACTCCTGGTACAGAATCTGATGCATACAGCTCCAAGGGGACAGTGAAGGCCAAAACAACTGATTGTGATGGTTCATCCGAGTCAACTTCTACCCTGTGTTCACCACGCCCATTGCAGAAATCTTTTGATTCATTCTGTATGAATGTTATAGAACCACAGCTGCAGAAGGGTGGAAGAATTGCCACCGTCACTAAGCTCAACAGACTGTTTAGGCAAACATGTCAAGAAAAGGAAAATATTTCTTTGAGCAAACTTTGTAAAAGCACATATTTGAAAACATGCCTTCAGGTAGTATACTCTTACACTGTTAGTTAGTTAGTTAGTTAGTGTTTATAGGGTCCAGCGGACTACTAGGAGCCAAATCAGGACCTCAGCTATCATATCTAAGTCTCTAGATACAAATACCCACACTAGTATTATCACATCGCTTAAAATTTATGAGGACAAAAGCACAATTATCTGTTCAACTCCGACGACACCTGTATACATTATTAAAACACTATATTTTATAAAATAAGTTTACCTCTTTCTACAACGCACAGTCTTCTAGCAATGAAGATGACAGCATAGAGGTCTTCAAGACATTTGCTGAAGAGGTGAATTTGGTAAGTAACTGTCTCTTTAAACTTCAGTTTAATTTTTGATACTGATTAACTAGTATATGTAATTTAATTTTTTTTTTTTATTTATAATCAATTTATTTCCTTCCAACTTACACATAAATATGACCAATAATCAGTCTATCAAACAGTTATGAAGGTTTTTTTTTTAATGCACAAACATAAATATATATATATATATATATTGAATTATAAACAAAGCTTGCTCTTATGTCTTAGATTGAAGAAATAGGGGGAGATACGCATTCATATCTGCAGTGGTAGATGATTCTGCCTAACTAACAGTATGTGCATGAGTGGGTGAATGGGGAAAAATAAAATAAATGCTTCTCAAAATGAGCCTTCAGCAAGCTTATATTCTCCAAGAGGGAGACATCCTCCAATATGGAGGGAAACTCACAAACATATAACTCCTGGTCATATACCGATATTTCGAAACTTGGTGGTTTCTCCTCAGTGACCGCGGAAAGTGGTAATTTGACTCCTCTGCCTTTTCAGTTTTAAGAAGAATGCAATCCCAGAAAAGGTTGGTGTGCAATACCGTAGTATGTTTGTTGAGTTTTCAAAAAACCAACCAAAGGTGCCATCTAAGAAGCAAAAGAAAATCATAAAAGAGCAAAACAAACTACATTTTCTTGTGAAAAATAGAAAATATAAAACGATATCCTCTAAGACACAAGTGCTGAGGGCTAGTTCTTGGAATGAATCCGCAAGGGACTAAAATACAACAAACTAATAAATTCCAAGGATATAAGCCGACACTTTCATTTTCTAGGCCTTTTTTGGTGGTGTGGCTCTTGGACTATAACACACTCGCGGCGTCTCTGCCGATGACGAGGTGACAGTCTCACACAGGAGCTGTGGCTCACACACAAACACAACGCAGCGACGGCCTTTCCAACAGGTCGCTGGTTCAAACTCGGGAGCGGCGCTCTGGCTTGGCAGCAGCGGCGTCTCCAGCCCAACTGGCTCAGCGGGTAGTCGGTCCAGGGCGCAGTGGCAGGTAGGGTGGTTATCGGCACTCAGGCCGACCTCTCCACGCCGACAAAAGGCGGAGAACAAGGGGGTAGTACGTGGCTACGGCCCCGACCCTCAGTAAACTGGCAGCCAGTCCCCCTCAGTCCAGGGAACGCTTCTACCTGGGGGAAACTGATTAACTACCTTGATTATCATGGCTACTATATGGCTACTACGGGTGAACGTTCTTTTTCTTTTCAGGCTCCTTCCTGCTGGAACAATCTCCCTTATGCACTCCGAAACTCAAACAGTCTTTCTTCTTTCAAGTCCTCCCTCAAAACTACTCTCTTCAAAACATAATCTGCTCCTTCGCTGGTGTGTGGGTGTGTGCGTGTGTGTGTGTGTGTGTGTGTGTGTGTGTGTGTGTGTGTGTGTGTGTGTGTGTGTGTGGGTGTGTGTGTGTGTGTGCTTGTGTGTGCTTTTGTGTGTGTGTGTGTGTGTGTGTGTGTGTGTGTGGGTGTGTGTGTGTGTGTGTGTGTGTGTGTGTGTGTGTGTGTTAGGGCCCTTATTGCTGTAAGCGCTTAGGGCTTTTGTTTAAGATTAAGCGAGGAGAACTGTTATTTGCCAATCCTTGGCCAGTGCCCCTTCAACCAGTTTCGGAGCAGCTGCCTAGGAATTGGCATTTATCAGTTCTTCTACTCAGCGGACTTGATTCTACTGGGCATGCGCATTAACGAGGTAAACCTACCTGCATTACACATTTTCAACCAGTTCGATCGGTTGACTCTAGAAGCGGCTTATTACTGTTCTTAAAAAAGTAGACTTAAATTTAACCAAAAATAAACTGCCTACAAACAACATATTGTGTAGGGTTATCCTTTTTTAAATTACAAATTTTACTAAACTTTTCAGATTTTAAATTTTTTGTTTAATCCTGTTTTTTTCCCTGATCATTTTCAATATATCATTTTCGCGCAAACTTTTCACAAATGGGCCCTCTGTCTTTCATATGAATTAGAACTACAGTTTTTAAACTGTTGTCTAAGTCTTTAAAACCGAGTTATATTTTTGACATAAATCAACACACTTATCCCAGCATGTCTTCCACTGAAAGCTAGTTTCGACAAAGCGTTTCTTTTTTTAACTTGTTCTTTGCCGAGCAGTCATCTATAATAATTAGTGTCTGCGTTCCCTCAAACAATTAAAAAGGTTCTAAACACTCACTCAATTTATTGCTGGGATCAACTAAAAATATGGCATCATCCGTCCATATAAACCTTCTTTCAAAATTTTGCTTTGTTCCATTTAAGTGTTGTGCAGAAAATTACAATTTGAGCAAAATTATAACGATAATAGTTTGTAAAAAGGTCGAGGATAAATATTGTTTTCCCACAACCAGTCTGTCCACAATCAATGAACAATGAGGGGTTTTTGTCTTAAAAGGGTTTAACTGCTCCTAGTTTTATAACAGAATTTAATTTAATCAGTTATTTTTTTATTCCCCAACTCTCCGTCAAAACTTGTTCAGTTAATAAACCCCTATGAGGCCTAATGTTTTAGTTAATCCAATTCAGTTCTGTAAGATTGTTTCTATTTAAGTAAACATTGTTTTTGTTGCTTGTTGTTTGATATTAATATCCTCCCCATTGTGAAGAACAAAGTGGTAAAGGGTTAAGGCTTTTAAAAGTCTAAGTTTTGCCAGCTAATATTAATTCCTTTATAAGGACGTCACTAACGCCACAACCCCATCCCTCTCCACATCTTTAAAGACAGGATTTCAAATATCATTGTGAAGGGTGTCTCCTAATTTTCTGCTTGGAAAAAAACTGTAATTTTGTAAAAGCTTTTTTTACAACTGTTTCTTTTCTTGTGGAGGAGGTACTGTTTTTTCCCATACGGCGTTATTTCAATTTCTTTCCGACTATTGTCGTCCGGCTTAAGATTACATGAAAAAGGGCCAGAGTTGAATGCTTTTCTGAAACTTTTTTGACGGCTAAAATTTTGAAAATGGGCTTATAAATTAAAATTTTTATTTCCATTCTAATATGGTTCTAAGTGCCATTTGAGGTCAGGTTTTCGAAACTATTTTATATTCATAGGGCCCAAACTTATTTGCCTTAGATTGCGCGTTGTTTTTAGTTTGGGAAAACTTTTTGCTGTCGCCAAACCTCTTTGCGTTTATATCACCATCTTTGGTGTACTCTAAACCATACAAGCGCCTATCTCACCGTTCTGTTCAAAGTCCGCAACATCTGCAAGGTCTTTTATTCAAAGGTTATAAAACCCTTACAGGCGCTAATGTAACTCCTGATTCTTCTGGCCCACGCGAATTATTTTTTAGTAACTTTATTATTTTATTTCCAAAACAATGTGCAGGTTATCACATTTCACAATTTCCCCGCTTTGTCTTGATTTTTATATTAAATGATCCGACCCTCCACAAACTAATCTTTTAAACTGTAAATTAGGGAATTGTATAATTTCAAAATCGCAATATGCAGTTTTCCCCTTTGCCCGGAAAGGCTCTTAAAACAGTTGAGGGCCTTCCATATATAGTTTTCATCAGTGCTCGCCACCCAAATGAACTAGAGTATGAATGTAATGCAAGATCGAGCGGATTTTTTTCCCTCATAAGTATTTTTGGTTTGACGTATTCTAAAACTATAAAGGGCCCCGATTGGCCCAGTTGAAAAGCCTAACATTTTAGCTAGCTCTTTATCAAAATTTTACCCTACTTCTTCTTCTTCAGGTTTGAGGTCAACATTGTTTTCAGATTGCTTTTTAAAGTTGAGAGAAATGTCGAAGTTACTCTTTGCTTCTTTTGCGAGCAAAACCCGTTAAAAACCCATCAGGTATGGTTAATGGCTAACAAATTGGCCTCTATTATTAATTTTTTTAAATCTTATTATTCTCCTTGGCTTTGCTTATATTTAAACCATAGACTTTGTAAAATTATTTCTTGGAGCGCGACCGTTCGGGTTCCGCATTCGTTATTAATAGTGTTCTAAAACGAAGGGCGGGTCTTGAGTTGTTATTGTTAAAAACATTTTTTAAAAACAAATTAAAAATGAGTGCATTCAAATTACTGATGCAAAATATTCTGTTGGGCCCGCAGCTAACTATCTTAAAAATATAACAACGGGACCCCCTCGACATTTCTGTGACCCAGACTGACACCTTTCATAAAAGGTAAGTACCCCTTTAAAGAGATATCTTAACCCCCCTGTTAAAAAAGATACATCGCGAAAGTGTGGTTTAGTCACCCGATGCAGTTTTATCAGAACCAGTTTAAACTTTGCCGTGTTTGAGCATCAACTGGGTGGTGGAGTGTCTTTATGCCGATTCATTTATTTCCCCTGATCCTTTGGTTAGGTAGTGTACAGTTTTTCATTTTTATTACCCTTCAGACGTTTTTGACTGAATTGCAAGCGCCATTGCCAATGACAAACCGTTTAACTTTCAGCAACAGATTAGACATGAAGGCTTTTGAAAGAATCTGTAACGAATTCAATATTAACATCAAGACAGACTTTAGACAAAGTTGGACCGCAATATTGGCTTAGGCACCTTTTTATTGGGGCGTGAAACAGAAAATTAACTATGATGGAATCCTCCTTACCCATCTTTCTCTTCAGGCACAGCTGTTCACTCGGGTCCTTTAGGCAAGAGCTTAAAACAGCTTTGGAAACATTTATCTTAGAACTTCTAAGGGCCTAACTAATAGCAGGATTAGAACGAATAAATGACTCTATTCGTACTTTCGTTTGGTGTTTGCTAGGTTCAAAAGCACGGGCAAGATCGAGATACTGATCCTTCTACTGGCTTTGATGCACAAAAAAAATACTTAGCAAATTTAGAGGATGCCATTAATTTTTCAGTTGATTTACCTTCAAGTATAAAAGGTACCAAGATGTTTTACAATACGCAAGATCAAAAGTGACTTTGCTGTTGGCACTGGTTTATACTTGTTTCCCTTCTGCCCTCAGACTCCGGGTTTGGAAACTAAAAATGAACTACAACAATGAAATTCTTGTTGCGGAATGAACAGAGGTTGGACAAAACGACATAATTCTGAGCCAGTAATATTGAAAGCAGTAAAAAACAAGATGACCCCCCAAGAATAATTTCATCCAATCCCGTGGCCCCAAACCCCGAAGACCGTTAAAGACTCAGCAAAGCTCGCGGACTCTGGTTCGGGGATGCCCATGGAATATGAAAGACAGCGCTTGTTCTTGGTTTATCTGGCCTAGGATTACTCGGTTTTATTTTATAATATTAACCCAACTTTTAAAGAGAACAAATGCCCATAAGTGCTCGGCCAAAAAGCCAACTACTTTGCTTGCAGTAGAAAAAAAGCCAGCAAACAACCCCCCCTATATACCTGGTAAAGAGTCTATAGTTTTCCGGCTATTTTTTTAAAAAATCCGCAAGATGTTAAAGCTGTTTTTTACCCATGATTTATAAAGGCGGCGATGGAGGCGATGGTGGTGGGGCATGGGCTTTGACCACTGCCGCTGTAATACCCAACACCAGTGTACTTATTGCAACCTAAGAGCCGTTATAACGCTTGCAAATGTGACTCCTTGCTCTCTAAACGTGTTTCTTATTCTTTCTGCTAGCGTTGTGTCTTTATATAAAATTATTTGGTAGTTTCTCTTTTTCTGTCACTTGGTTTGTAATTGTTCTGGGTTTAGTAGACAACGCTTCTAGTCTTGCTGATCTTTCTTGTTCAAGATCTTTTAGTCTTTGGTTTTCTTTCTTTAATATCAGACCCTAGTTGGCGTTCAGCCTCAACGAGTTTTTCTTTTTCTTTTTTTTGCTCATCTATTTCAACCAGTTTTGCTAAATTGTTTGTTAATTCGCCTCTAATGGTTCTTAAAGCATGATCAAGGGCTGCTATTTCTCGCTGGGTAGCGGGAGTCGTGTTAGTCCTTTAATGCTGTTTCTTCTGAAAAACTGGTTTCTGCCTCTATTGAATTTATTTTTCATCTGCCGATTGATTTAATTCTTTAAGTTCCATGTTTTGCATTTGGTTTCTGTTGGGAGTTCCTGCAGTGTGTTTTGAAGTTTGCAACTGCATCCTTTTAAATTTTGGTTTAGTAATGCCTAGGCGATTTTGATCGCTCAAACTGAGCCTTTGTCTAATTGTACTCTTTTTTAAAAACTTTGATGGTCTGGTTTAGATGTAAGCTGAAAAAGTTGTCCTTGGTCGCTCCTCACAAACAAATGGTCATCTTTTACTTCAAAATAAATTAGGGTCTATAAATTCGGGAGGTTCTTGGCCTAAACTTTGGTATAATGATTACCTTACTTTCTGTTAATTCACGCCGCATTGAGAGCGCTGAGCGATGCTGTGTCAAAGGGATCTTTCACTCATGTCGTCTCCGGATCAAAAACATCAAAATTTCTTCATCTTCAATGCCTGCCATGTTTCTTTAATAATTAACTTTTTTATTTTGTTTTATAAAAAAATGTCAAAAGCATATGGCTCGATTCTTGCCCCGCATAGAAGACTGAAAGGCCCTTTGGCGTGAAGGGAAATAAGCGGAATTACTTTTCCAAATAATCCATCTACTTTGATGCGGAATCAAATTCTTATGTTAAATTTCCAGACCTAGGAGCAGATGAAGTGATTGTGCCAGGCCTGCGCGTCTTACTTTCAAAATAGTACTCGCTTCAACAACAGACCCAAACAGGACAGTTGTACAGAATTTGGGGCGGCAATCGTTTAAGAAAATTTCTATAAAACTTGGGGGCAGAAATATTTTTTTACACAATGCAAGACATATTTTTAACCTATTTGTTTCTTGGCAAAGGGGGGAATGAAAGGGCTGATCTTGCGTTTAAAGGGAAATCAAAAATTAAAAGAAGCACTAAAACTAGAATAGGCGCTGGGATGCTAAAGACGGCAAAAGGCTGAGCTGCAATTTTTGCGTTTGGAAATCGCTTTTCCATTCCCTTAGTTTTGAGTTGTTAAGAGGCTTTGCACCATACTTTCAAGGGAGCTTTAAAAAGACAGATTGTCATATGAACTAATTTTTAATGAATACAAACGGGTTATCAAATCATCAGACACCGGAGCAAAGTACAGCTTTTCTGACATCACGTTAGAGTTTGACGTTGTTAGCAACCCTAATTTAGCAAGGCTGATTGAGCAACAATATCAGTAAAAAATTAGCAATTTATTACGAAAGAGTGATTCATCTACAACATATCCCAGAAGCAGGGCGGGACACTATATGGAATTTTAGTTTTAGTGTCGCAGCAAGATCGCTTAAAGGTATTTATTGCTGTGTGAAGATGAAGAACCGTTCGAAAGAGGAAGGGGAAAAGTTTATTAATCAAAAATAACAAAAGTACAATGTTCGATTGAGGGTAGTCTAACCAAATCTACGCTAGCGGGCTTAAACCTTATCAGCATTTTGATGAAATAAGAAAACTGTTTGGAGGCGGGAGGTGTAAAAATCCAACAGTTGACCTTGTGTCTAAAGATTTACATCTTCACAATGTTAGGCTTGATGATTATTTAACAACGGAATACGGTTTATGGATTGACCTAAGGTCAACAGGGGATTATCAGTTGCTTGGAAGGGGTGGAACTTTTGAGAGACGTAATTAACATTCAAATTGATAAAGAAGAGAAGCGATAAAACGTTTAAATTGTACATTTGTTTTTAATTATGATGCGCAGCTAAATATTGAAAATAACAGATTAAAGATATACAATACTAAATTATTTTTATTTTATAAAAGCATGTCTGTTCAAGTTTATCCAAATGTGCCTACAGCGCCGCCAAAGAGGATAGTAGAAACCCCTAACAAAAAACTTCAGATTAACAAAACATTACGCAAATGCAGCAAGTACTAGAGCAAGACCTTTCAAAATACAGCAAAACCAAACGAAGGTATTCTGCTGCCTTTAATGTGTTACATTGTTAATACTGGAACTCGACTAAAAGTGCTCTTCAGCTAGGAAACGAGGTTGGTCTTTTTGCAACGGGATAGGCGCACCCGCAGCTTTACCTCTGGGGAGGTTTGTCTTTAGCTCTCGGCTGTGTTCATTAGCTGAAAGTGCGGCTGGCAAAAAATTAAAAACTAAACTCCAAAAGCACACAGCTTGGTTCAACTAATAACGGCTTAACTTAGTTCGTTTAACTGAAAATTTAATAAAGCGCTTGTTGACTCAAACATCAGGATAAAGAATTTAATCGTTTACAGACGATTTTGATGACTACAAAGAAAAAAGTTTGATCTTCAAGAAGGCGAGGACAACTTTTTCTCAACAGCCGGGACCCCGAGCAGATAAAAAAGGAATTTGCTTAAAAAAAGTAAACGAGACATTAAACTCTGTTCTAAACAGCTCACAGTAACAAATCGATGGGTGTTTATACTTTAGTTTATGAGTCCAAGCACAAAAGACCGTTGATATTGATTCTGATTAAGCCGTTGTATTTTTTTTAATTTAAATAAAATGTTGGCTTAGAAAGAAAGACAGCATGGCTAAGATATATAAAGGGCCCCAGATGAATTGTTTGAGGAATGCTCGAGAAAGAGCGTTTGTCAAGAGCACTGAATGATATTGATTTAGAAGTTATTAATCCAGAAAACGTGGGGCAAGCGTTGTACATGCAATTTCTCAAGTTCCAAGTAAACTAACTATGCCCCGCCAGTTAAAGTAATGTTAGCTTTTTTAAATCGACTATATAACAATAAATGAAGAAATCTGAAGTCTGGGTCTCAACTAAAACAGCAGACTATTCTTTTCATAACGACTTAACACCCGGTTGGGCAGACGAATGTTTACACAGTTTGATGTGGCCGCTAAAGAAGCTAAAATAAGAGGCTTGGTTGGTCAGAGGGGGGAAGTCTTAGGATTAGATTAAAACAGGCTAAGTATGCACCGATTGTAGGCAAGGCTTACATTCCGCTACCTCGAGAGTTGGTTTCAAAGAGAGCAGTTTTAAACATAAAGAATTTTAGACGACAAATGTTTCATGTGGTGGTTCTTGCAAGGCTGCATCATGTCCGCGAACACGCAGAGAGAGGACTAACTATCGGCAATTTCACCAAAAATCTTAACTTCAATGGAATATCCTTTCCCGTTAGTGTAGTTCAAATTGATCAGTTTGGAAAAACAAAAAAAAAACCCAAAAACTGTTAATTTTTTACAATGGGATGAGGAAAAATCTACAGCCATTAAAGTGTCTAAAAACAGCCAAACGATTGGTGATCCCGACAAAAATATGTTGACTTTCTACTGATGTTTTCCCAGCAGGGCTACCACATTACACATTGATACGATCATATGGGAAACTAATGCCCGCATATTCAAAGAATGGGCATAAACAAGAATTCTGTAGAAAATGTTTAACAAGAATTCCATCTGTTCAAGCCGCGAGCGAACTAAGAAACACTGTATCGGCCCAAGTTGACTGTAATTACAGAACTAATTACACCCCAGAAGGCAGTAAGTTAGTTTTAAGAACTGGAACGGATGCAAAATTCTCCATTTCGTAGTTTACGCAGACTTCGAATCGCTCATTGTTCCTTATGAAGGACCAACCCCACAGAGACTTCCTAACAGCCTAGTGAGTAATCACCAGATTTGTTTATTTGCCTTCATTGTTGTTAGGTCGGATGGCGTTCATTCAAAGCCAGAATTATATAGAGGGCCTAATGCTGCAGAAATTTCTTCTTAGAAAAGCATGCAGAAAGTGCGTAATGACTGTTCTAATATCTAAACTTATTTTGAAATCATAATGACGCCTGAAGACCAACAACAGTATAAATCAGCCACACATTGTTGGATTTGCGGTTTAGAACTAATGTCTAACGTGAGGAAGCCAATTCAACAGTAAGAGACCATGATCACATTTTGCGGAAAGTTCAGAGGAGCAGCGCACAACAACTGCAATCTTCAACTAAAGTTTGAACCAAAGACATGGAAGCTGCCTGTATTCTTTCATAACTTTCGAGGTTACGACTCTCATCTTATAATGAAAGCAGTGGGGCGATGCCCTTTAGGGTGTCATGCTTGCACAGTCATCAGAAAAGTACATGGGGCTTTAATCTGATTGCATGTCTTTTTATGACTCTATGCGCACATGATGGGATCTTTAGAGTCATGGCTATGTCCTTAAAGTCTGCCAAAACAGAAGATTTTTTTGGGCTCAACTTGTTAGAAAGGGCGTTTACCCTTATGAGTACATGAACGTGGGAAAGGTTTGATGAAGACACACTTCCTCCCAAAGGTGCGTTCTTTTTGTCTCAGAGGAAAGGACTTTGTGATTTGTTACCTGCATGCTCAGATGCGTGGCAGAAGTTTGATTGTTAAAAGATGGGAGGATTCATGATTCATACTTGAAGGGCAGATGTATGTTTGTTGGCGGATTTTTTGAAAAATATAGAAGACCTGCATGAAAATTACAGCCTGGATCCTGCGCATTATATTTTGCGCCGGGTGAGTTGGGATGCTTTTTAAAGTTTCTGGAGTTTCCCGATTGATTTATTGTCTGATTTACCAATGATTAGATGATTGAAAACGGATTTTCGTGGAGGAATTAGTATGGCGTTCGACCATTACTGGTAAAGCAAACAACAATATTGGACGACTATGATCCGAGTAAAAGTCTAACTATCTTATGTATTTAGATGCAACAATCTGTATGGTTGGGCTATGGCGCAAACATTCCATTACGCAACTTTAAAATGTACACAGGCGGCGTCCGAAATTTTTCAAAAGGCATTAAAGTGGGTTGAGCGTTTAACGCCTGTTTACAGGTGGTTACTTTCTGAAGTTGATTTAGAATATCCTATGAACTGCATTGACTGCATAATTTACTATCATTAGCAGGCAGAAAGCCTAAAGATGGATCCAAGGGGAACCACCTAAACTTGTGCTAATTTTTCGAGGCAAAAAAAATTTATGTCTGTCATTACGACTTCTGCTTTTTTTTAAAACATGGGTTGAAGTTGACAGCAGTTCATCGCATTTAAATTTCTTTTGATCAAGAACGTTCATGTTCTTGATCAAAGTAATTGCTTTGTCATGAACAGTCTCTGAAGAACACTGATCTCAGAACTAAATCCACAGATGCTTCAGAAAAAGACCTTTTTGATTGCTTTTGATCAAGAACAGTTTCTCATGAAGAACTGATTCAAACTAAATCCACGATGCTTCAGAAAAAGACTTTTTCAAGCTGATGAAAAAAACAGTGTTTTGGAAAAGGGGATATGGAGATCGCACAACGTTAAGATGTTCAGATTAGTCACCAAAGGAAGAAGGCAATTAGCTGACTTCAAACCTTAAATTATCGGGACTTTAGAAGATTTCAATGATCAGCTTTTGGATAATGATGAAAAAAAAGAAGTCAAATTGGAAAGCCTGTATTATTGGGTTTAACGTTTTAGATTATCAAAGTTTTGATGTTAGAGTTTTCTTTAGATTTTAAGCCTCGTATCAGGTCCAGAGTTACTTTAAAGATAAGACAGTTTTTGTATAGATTTCCCTACTGAAGACATCTATAAAGACATGGATTAGAAATAGCTAAAGGGATGCAGGTGGTATGAACGTCCCATTATCAAAGATTCGCCTTTTTCATTATTACTAATAAAGGTTTTAGAAAGATGAAGATGAATTATCTGAAAAAGGGGATCATGAGTTGTTGGTTTAAGGTCAAAAATGTCAGTATTTGAGCCAGGAGAAATCATTATAGAAAGCATAAGGGATTTTCTCGCAGCGTTGTGAAATCAAACTATCACATAACAACTACAAGAAACTTGTTTGGCAATAGATTTTCATCATGACAACGAAAACTGGTTCTAATCTCATGGATCACACAAGTTGTAACAAGAAGTCGTTAGATTTGAACAAACCAAAACGAAAATATTTTTTAATCCAAAAGTTTCATAGCAATCGGGCACGGAGGACCGATTAACAGGGGTGTTTATATTTTTCATTTAACTTTTGTTTAAGATCGTTTATAGCTTCTCCATTCCCTTTTTAAAACTTTTTCTGTTTGCTTGATGCGTTCGAATTTTTTTTATTTTTTCAAGATTTCTTTTCCCAATTTGGGGGTTTGGTTGTAGGGGATTTTGGATGTTTAGCATGCATTGATTAATCCCCGAAATTTTTTCCTTATTGCATTACACGCATGAATTTATTCCCGTATCATTTTAATGGTTCTTCCTTTACCATTCTTGTTTCGTTGGCTCCTTCTGGCCCTTCATTTAACCCAAAAAATGTTTACGTAATTTAAATTAAGCGGAACTGTGTTTTGGGGGGTTTTTTTGCGTTTTTCCTTCCAAAGACTTTGAGGAGGGTGGTTTTTTTTGTTGTGTCAGTTTCTCGTTAATTATAACGGCGGATTAATCTTTCCAATTCTTTTTATTTCATTAGGGTCAACTCCAATGGATTGTTGCTGATGCGAGTGCCCCTTTGCTTCCCCTGTAAATAAAGGTACCTTACTTTTAATACAACGGTATTTGGTTGCTGGTTGTAATGGGTCTTCAGCAACATTTATTGTTTTTCTTTTGATTGCTTGTTATTGGTTTAGCCTTTTAAATTCTTATTATTTATTGGCGCTAAATGAGGGCAGTCTTCTACCCATCTGTTTTTTGCGAGAATTGTCATCAGGCCCTTTGTGTATGTAGGCGAAAAGTCTTTCGGCTAACTGTTTGTTAAAGTTTTAACTAAAGCCTGTGATCTGTGAATCTGGAATTTCCTTTTTAATGGAACTTATGTTCAACAATAATTGATTCACTTGCCTTTAATTTTTTTTCCTATGTTGTTCATGGGGAAAGTTATTGGGCCTCGTTGATATATCAGTTTTTATGCACGCAAAGCGAAGCCCCCTCTTTTGTGTTATTGGTTCCGCATCTTTGGTATTTCGAAGCTATGTCAATGACTGTGAGTGCGTATTAAATCTTTTTCGTTATCATCAGAGGGAAATATAGGAAAATCCATTTGATGGGTGTCGTTTCTGGAGTTGTATTGAAAGTGTGGTCTCGTATTTTCTTGGCGTGGTAAATAAATTGCCAATGCTTTTTGATAACATTTTTTGCTGTTTTGTCACTGAACTCCAGCTGCTTGGTTAGCTTTTTAATTGCTGTTATTCCCTTTCCAATATCCTTTGGCGAATATTGATTTTGTTCATTTTTTATTCGCCAATATTATGTGAACAAAATACAAACGGTCATACCAAAGACATAAACATTTTCTTGATCTTTGTTTTTCTGATGGTTGATAAAGTCACGAATTTTGGTGGGGGCATTGTTCGATTGGTTTGCCTGTTTCAAGATAATTGTTTTATTGCTTGGGTCAAACATCTTAAATGTGTAAGTGATGCCCTGTTTTTCAGTGTGTTATTAATAAAAATTTAAAGGCTCAATTTTGTTTTTATAGCGATCTTGTGCTGCGGGTAGTTGCTCAAGCTTGTTATGTCTTTTTCTTGCCGTATCTCGCAGTTTACTAAATGCGTAAATTTTTCACTAAAGGAGCGCAAGAACCCCAAACGCCGCTATATCATTACGAGTGAAGCATTTTTTATTAATGTATTTTTATTTACATATTTATACGGTCTGGAATTATTCCTTGCTTGATAGAAAACTTTTGTGGCAAACGAAGCTGCAAATAATAGCAACCAGCTTTGTGATCTCAAGTCTAGTTTGCAGGATCTGCCGGTTTAATCTTAAAAGTTTTACCAAGCATTGAGTATCCTACACTTAGACTCCCAATAAACGCAGAAGGTTATTCAAGGTTGCAAAAAAGTTTTTTTCGGTGTCATTTTTTAGAAAATTTAAATAATTATAATTAAAAAAAAATGAACAGTGATGATCTACTTACAGCTACAAGGCAGCCTAAAACCTTCCTGAACTTATGAATGTCAGTTGAAGACAAGCTATTATGCCAAAAGAGAGGCTGTATTCTTTGGAGCATGTGGAAAAAAAAACAGTTTCGAACTGAATTCAGCATGAAACAGATTTAACGTGTTGGGCGCAAGGGCATTATAAGTTATCATAACAGGTATGAAGGCAGTTGGGGTCGAGAATGGTAAAAAGTGTCGGGCACGGTTTTAGGTTTGTACACTAAATAGTCATTTTGATTTGCCCATTGATTTGAACAAGACTTTTTGTATGATTTAACGCAGGATCAGTTTTAAAAAAGTAATTAGAGTCTTAGGATGTGGGTTTATATTACAGATTTGGAAACATTGTTATGCGTTTTAATCAGGATTAATTACTTTTATCTTTTAGATTTTATTCCTTAAAAATGACGGCCAGAAAACACAGAATTGGAAAAGTGGGTTTAGAAAACATTGAATCAGGAAATCTTGAATTAGAAAACATTGAATGTGGAGAATATAAAGTAAAAGCCCCTATCCTGGACGCATTGCGCAGGAAAAAAATTAGCTGGTGAAAAACAAAAAAATTAAAGTTACAATCACGAATATTGCTCATAATGAAAATTTAAAGCCGCCCAAAGCAAAAGTTAATTCAAAGCTGCTTCCCGACAAGAAACAAGTTATTCAAGGGGCAAAGTTTCATGGTTATTTTACTTAAATGTTGTATTTTTGGCGTATTGGGGGGTATTACGTTTATAAAAATTTATAACAATGGCAAAAACCAAAGTTTTCCGAAAAAATTCACCCTTTAAAAATAGAACCCACACCAAAACATGCATATACGCCAACAAAAAAGTTATTTTGATCCCTTTGTGATGCATAATTTTTTTAAGACTTAAAATTTAATTTTTTTAATAAAATTGGAACAGGGGTATTTAAATTTATGGTGTCAATAAATAAGAACATTTGGGGTTTATAAAGACTTTCCATAGACCAGAATTGTAATCAAGGCGGTTGCTTAGGATGTTAAGAACTCATTTTGTCATGCTGACGTTTCGGCAGAGGACGCTGGCAAGACATCTCAACGTGACGCGTTTTTGAAGGGCGTGTGTGTACTATATTAGGGCATTTACAAATTTAAGATAAAATACATAGATTGTCTTGTTTTTGATAATTTTAAGATAACTTAATAAAAAACTTGGTTGTACTTAGAGGATGCTTGAGGATGACTTGAGGAGACTTTAGGGCGACTTGGGATGAAATTGAGTAAAAAATTAGAAGTGGGCTTAAGTAGGGAAATTAGGAAAAATGATTGGGGTGACTTAAGGAGACTTTAGGATGACTTGAGGAACTTGGGATGATTAAGTTTAAGAACTTAGAAAGGATTGAGGATGACTTGTGAAAACTTGGAGTAAGAAAATTAGAAGGACTTGATTAAAACTTAAATAAGAACTTGAGGTGGTTAAGGTGGGTTTTTTTTTAAAAAATTATTTTTTTTTAATTTTTTTTTTTTTTTTTAAAGTGATTTATCTCCTTAATTATGCCAAAAATATAATTACTCCCATGAATAAATTTTATTTTATGATCAGTGTGAGAGAGATTTTATTTTTTAAAGTTGTGTTTTTGTGTTTAATTGCTAAAGTTTTAATTAAATATTGTACAAAGTAGTACTAAAAAGTACTTTAAGCAAGTTGTTGTTTAACCTTTAAAACTATTCTGCTTGAATAAAAACAATTTTAATAAACCCCCAATTAGCATAACACCATAAATTAAAAGCTTTAGTTTTTACAGTATATATTTTAAACCAAAAGTTGTTTAAAATTGGAATATGCCCGCGGTGGTTTTTTGCTTGTTTGGGGGTTTGGAAGTCTTAACTTCCTTTTCTGCCTATATTGACCCTTCCATTTCGTTGTTTCGTTAGGTCACTGGCGCGGCTATAACGCCGCAAACCACATGTGATGTTGGTCTGGGTGGTATAAACGCCCGCAAACAATGTGTGTGTCTAGGAGGGCATGAAAATGGGGTGAGAGAATTGCCCAATTGACAAATGAAAGTAGCAACCAGTGTAAAATACCCTTGAGGTATTCCAAATTTCGCATCTGCCACTTATCTGGATCCTCTGGTTGGTTGGGCCCAGGGCGCTGGTCTCAAGTTAACCATGGTGATCGATGTGGCTAGTGCGAAGGTTTGCATTTTTTTTTTATGAAATGTCGGAAAACATAGGATTAAGCAAAAACTGAAATCTGAAATAGTTTAGTAATTAGTATTGAAAACGGATATCCTACACAGTGTATGTTTGTGTAGGGTCGTTATTTTTTGGTTATTAAAGTCTTGCTTAGTAGAGAACTGTAATATGCCGCTTCTAGAGTCAACCGATCGAACTGGTTGAACTGTGTAATGCAGGTTGGTTTTACCTCGTTAATGCGCATGCCCAGTAGAATCAAGTCCGCTGAGTAGTATGTATGTTTGTAGGGTCGTTATTTTTTGGTTATTAAAGTCTTGCTTAGTAGAGAACCGTAATATGCCGCTTCTAGAGTCAACCGATC